>CAEGAE010037238.1:0-93488 GCA_903067095.1 Girardinus metallicus
GCCCATTTTATTCAAGTACTGCTAAATGAAATTCAGCCCAACCAACAGTCCTCAGAAATTATTTAAATAGTAAATCGAGTTCTTCAGTGTTATTTAATCACAACATAAATGTGAGGTTTGTTAGAGAACCAAAGTCTTAAAGACTAAGGAGCGCAATAGATGAGGAAAAAAAAATAATTAGAAAAGCAGCTAAGTGGCAACTCTGGAGGAGTTGCAGATATACACAACTTGTGTTGGAGAATCTGTTGATATGACAACTATCAGTCATTCACTCCACAAATAAATTCTTTATTGTAGAGTGGAAAAATTAAAGCTATTGCTGGAAGAAAACCTCAAGAAGTCATATTTTCACTACTAAATATAGCACTAATAGAGAATTACCTGATAATAAAGTGATCTGGGTAAAGATGGGCATAGTGTAGTGTTGAATCACACACTTTTCCATTTCATGTTCGCCTTGATATTTTCTGTTTTCACACTGTGTTTTGTGTTTAAGACTCATAATGATAACGTTTCTCTCATCTCTTTGTCCCTGATTTCCACAGTTTACAATACCAGAGAAAGTTGGCATTGTGCATTGAAAAAACACCTTGCTGTATAGCTCAGGCAGCACTGTCTCATTATCACTTTGCTCCGTATATCCTTCAAAATAGCAGCCAGGAAGTTAACTGACATACTCCTGAAACCAAACAATACATTCTTTTGAATACGTACTGAGTTAGTGGCCTGTGTCGTGACAATACCAAACACAGTCTTGATTGTTCATCACTCTATTGCATATCATTCTTTCATTTCAATGGCATAGCAAGACACAGAAGAGAAAATATTGTTCCCAGCATCGTTTTACTATGTATTTAACACTACAGCATACACAATTTAGTCATGTTATAAGGCAGGATACTCTGGATAGTTTAAACCTTTCTCAAAACTATTTGGTGCAGCTCTCACATGACATACCCTGAACAAGTCCTACCTTTCCCCACTAAAAAGATATTCGTCACCAAGGAGTCTAAAGCATGTATTGATAGGAAAAACTTGTGTTTTAGAGGCAAAGAAAAACTGGGTGTGGCTGATCCTCCATGGACAATAAAAAACTGTGGAAGAAAAACATAGCAAACATGAACTCAGGCCAGAAATGTTTGGTCAATACACATTACTTGGCTAACGCTAATAAACTTAATGACATTTTCCTCAGGTTTAAAAATTAGGGCCTCCCTTTCAGCTGGTAAGAAGGCCCTGAACTTCATCTACTGACTTCTCTGATGTACCATTTGTTGAACCTAAGCTTGTGCAGGAAACGTTCAGCAGACTGTGTAGCTTCCCAGCCATCATGCTTAAGAACTGCTCTAAGAACTATCCTCTGCCTGGTGTTCTATCTTTAAGAAATCCTAACACAGTCATTCTGTGCCTGCTCCTTGGAAAAAGTCTACTATTATTCCTGTTCCAAAAGTGTCTTGTCCTTTGCTTAACAATGACTTCAGACTAGTGGCCTTAACCTGGTTTGTTATGAAATGTTTTGAAAGAACTGTTGTTACTATACTTCAGACAAACATTGCTGCCCTCCTTGACCCCTTACAGTTTGCCTGTAAGCATGGCCTTAGCACAGAGACACTGTCATCAGTGTAACCCACTTGGTAAACAAGCATTTAGAGGATTCTATGTCCTACGCACGGGTTCTCTTTGCAGATATCATCTCAGCTTTTTACACAGTGCATCTCTGCTGGTAAAAAAAAGAAAAGAAAGGAAAAATGTTAATATGGGTATCAATGGTCTTACAGTTAAATAATTGTATTCCTTTTTTTAGCAACCACATCTCAACATCTACATTTACTTCATGTTTGAAGTGAAATATGGAGTTGATACTTAAAGACTGTGTCAGCTTTCTCTTACCTTTTACATTGTACACTAATTTATGTACACAGCAGTCCAATAACTATGTCATCAAACAGTCCGCCCTTCTGTGTATCACAATGAGATTGCAACCTTAAAACTCGGTGTGATAATAAGCATCTTCTGTTGAATAATAGTAATGCTAAAGAAATTTTCTCTCATGGGAATGGAGGCACATGACCATGTGGACATTGACAAAAATACTATTGAACAGGTGAACACATATACCGGTAAATACTTTATGCTCGAATGATCATGTTGTGCTCCAGACAAGCTCAAAGAATCTATGCAGACTTAGATTGCTTGGAGTCGAATCTAAGATCATGCAGACTTTTTATGATGCCATTCTTGGAGGTATAATTAGATATCGTATGGGTGCTTGGTTTGGCTCACTTGTGCAGTCTAAATCTAGACTTGCAAATATAGTGAAAACTTCAATGAAAATAATTGGGTTGAATTTTCAGCCTTTGCCCTTCACGTCTGTCTAAGAGGACACTGTAATCAAACATGTAAAAAAGGATCTTGCAGAACCCATCTCATACTGACTACAGATTACGGACAATTACCTTCAGGGGAATATTACAGAGCTATTTGTTGTAAAACAACAGTTTTTAATTATCTTTTCTTTGAAATTCCATTTTTCTTCTAAATAATTCTTGATTAATTATTTGATTGTTTAAGGGGGAAGTGATCTCTATTTTTTATTATTATTTATGTCCTATTAATATATTTGCTACTTTTACTTCATTTTAATTGCATTATGATATATAATACAACTCATGCACGCTTTAGTGTAATTTTATTGCCCATATGCCATGTTTTACTACAGCTGTCTCATTTTGCACTGTGACGCTGTATGTCTTTCTTGCTATGTGTGTGCATGTTTGGCAGTCTCTGTATTCCCTTTGTGGCCAATAAAGTATACCTTATCTTATGTGCACCACTGTGCAACAGTACCTAAAAAATTGCAGCAATGATTGGATATTAACATTATTTGATTGCAAGCTATACTGTTATATCTGCACTGAGAAAGATTATCTCGGGTTGGCATGTTGAAACTGATAGTGAAACTTACTTTCTGATTAATTCAGGTGATAATGACCTAATCACTTGGGGAACCTCATGAAGCACAATGTTTTTCCCAGATTGTCAGTTTACTCTTCAGTATATAAAAAATCCCCTGAAATTATGACATTATGACAGAAGCAATGTACTCCATCCATATTTGGACATCTCAAAAATTTTAATATTGCACAAAGGTGCAATATTCCTTGCCAGTCATTTTAAAAAGTGGAAATGTTATTTTATAGAAAGTTTTCACACAAAATATTCCAAGATGTTTTGTCTTTTTTCATTTTTAATAATTATTGCGTACAGATAACCTCCCTGCCCCCCCCCCCCAAAAAAATATATATATATATACTTAAGTGCCTCAGGAAAAGGAACACCATGGTTATTGGACCAACTTTTGGTACCTTTGGCAGTGTGGACAGGTGCCATGTCCTGCAGGAAAATAAGATCAGCATCTCCATAAAACATGTCATCAGAGGGAAGCATGAAGTTCTGGAGGCTTCTGGAAATTCCCCAAATTGTTTAGCAACATGGATTCACTCTCCACTCTTACTTCAGACCCTGAGACATTGATTTCCAAATGAAGTGGAAAATTTACTTTAATATGCACCAACTCCAGCCTTACTTCACTCCTTGTGAAGCTACTGCAAAGGATTTTGCTTGACAATCATCTCAAGGTTGCGGTTCTCCTTGTTTATGGTGCACATTTTCCTACCACACTTTCTTCTTCCACTCAATTTTTTGTTAATTTGCTTGTATACAGAACTCTGTGAACAACCAGCTTTTTCAGCATTGACCTTTTGTGGCTTATCCTCCTTCTGAATGGTGTCAATGACTGCTGGACATCTGTCAAGTTAGCAAGCATGTAGTTTATTCACCTAGCATGTCAAAGACTGTTTAAAGGCTATGGAAACCTTTGCAGGTGTTTTGAGTTAATTAGCTGATTAGCATGTGTTCCCAGGAGCTTCCGGTAATGTCCTTTTTCATATTCTAATTCTAATTTTATGAGACACTGAATTTTGGGTTTTCAATATCTGTGAAACATAGTCATCAAAATTACAAGAAACAAAGGGTTGTAATATAACACTTAATGTGTGATTCTATAGAACATATATGTCTGTAGATAGTTAAGAGAATGGTTTGGTGCAAAAACCATGCAAATGCATTTAATGCAGTTTATTATGTGGAGCTGGTAGCATAGTTGTCTTGCGAATATTTTTTTGCTTCTATTTTTCATGGCAAGGTGCCTACTGATCTTTACAATATTTTTAAAGTCTATTGGGACATGACTCACAGTTATAAAAACTAAGATGGGCCTAAACATTAGCACAACTCCATATCATAATGAGGAGAACTTACACAAGCCCCTTGTTTTATGCACTTTTAATAAAGTATTAGCACAAAGCCGCCAGCAAAGTTAATGAGAACCAGCTCACATGGAAGTTCAAAGGAAAACATTGTGGTGAAAAACAGACTTAAAATGCATGCTGAAGAAAATAAATGTTCCAAAAAAAATGTGGTGGCTATAATTCATCAGAAACTATTATGTTTACTGACTTGAGAAACACTGATTTTCTAAGTATACTGCTCCATACACAAATATAATGTAATGATGAATTTGCTTCTACTCCTATTAATACTTGAAATTGTATTATTGAATTTAATTTCTCTTCCCTTTGTTGGAAAGTTGTACAACTTCTAACTTGTAGCTTGAGGCAGTTATATTCATGAAGAAGCATGAGAAAAAAAAGCATCAAAAGTAAACCAAGAATGCAGTTTAAAGTTCCTGAAGCGAGATGATGTTATGCACGAATCGCCAAACTGGGGTATAATGTATACAACAAAGATCCCACAAAATACAAGTGACAATTCAATCTGACATAAAGATTTGTCTAGTGTCTAAAGAGAAGTTTTGTCCTGAGAGCTGTAGCTTAAGATAGAAGTTATTAATTAACGAATAACATTTTAATTTGAGAAGATGCAGACACATAAAAACAAAGAAAAAACCCCCTGAATTTTCTTACCTGAAAAATTTCTAGCTCACAAACAATATTTATTGCATTGAAGATCTGGCATCTGACTCTGCTCAACCAATCATTGTAGGTCGTAGCTACTAGTATGTCATCAACTGTGGACTCTCGTCCCTTTGTGTTCTCACTTCCCCTAAAGCCCAGTTTCAAATTGTATTATAGTCTAAGGTCAAAGCAACTGTCTAGAGAGAACGACTGCTGTAGCCCAACTATTTTCCTGCATACATGATATTGGGGGGAAGTTTCCATAATGGCCTTTTTCTGTATGTTCAGAAAGCCCTCCCCATCGCCATTATTATATTTATTATGAAACTATCTGTTTTCTTTTTACAAATAGACAGTGGTATAATTCTTGACCTCGTGTTTTAGAGGGAAAAGACTTCAAAGGCTCTTTTTTGTCAGAAAAGGGTTTTAAAAGTACTTATCTGCATTATCAAAACAATTGAAATGCTTACTGTGACTTGCTCATGTTTAATACTTTCATATATTTATGATTCTGAAATATTATTTCAGAGAAAATTATAATTTTTTTTGTTTGTTTTGTTCTGATGATATGGACCAACTAAATAAAAGTGATAAAATAAAGTTTATAAATTACAATATTTATATTTTAAACAGCAAAATTTAGTAAAAGCAAGCAACATAAAAAGATAAATGGAATATGCAAAACTGTTTTTGCGAAATAATGTGGACAGGTTAGTGACAATTAAAATCCAATCCATTAAATAAAAGCCTTATTTGGCCGTGTTCCTGTTCCATTGCTCTTTATTTGTCCTCTCATATTTAACACAAATGTTCCTCATTTAAAAAAAGAAAAAGACGGAACTACTTCACAGATCCTGTTCTCTGCTCATTGCCTGATTTGCAGCTCCATTTGCACCCGGTTGTGTCGTGTGGCGCTGTGGCATGCTAAGACTCTGACAATGCAGGGCGCTGAATAATTGATGTGCGGACCTGAAAGTTTGATGCCTGACTTACGGGCAGATTGAACCTGCAGGCAGTATGCCTTTGCCCATCAGCCAACTCCCTACTCTCTGCACCATTCAACACACTCCTCTTCACACACACTCACACCTTAGCATACAGTGCACACATCTCCCAGTGGACTTCCTCACTTCTCCTCTCAAACTCCCTTTAAAACCTCTCAAATACTTGCTGCAAGACTTTGCAACTATTGCACCTAAACCCAAACCAGAAATATGATGCACTTTTACAGGCATTTGGCCTTTCACCTTTAGCACAGTCAACAGATATAAATATATTTGACAAATGCCTTCTAGAAAGTTTACATGCTCATTTTAGATAACTGAAAACAGTAGTTTGTGTTGTAGTATATGGTAATGCACAAAAAAGGTTTTTGTAGATTGTAGTTTTTTGTTAAAAGTAACAAAAAACTAAATCCATAAATAATAAGATGTGGCTGTTGCACATAATCCAAACCCAAGAGAAGCTCATAAACAAAATATTGCAGCATATATTAGACATAATAAGTGAATAAGAATGCTTCTCTGAATTTATGAGTCCTTTGAGTCATTTCAACTGATGCATCACTTGGAGAATTATCCTCTTTGCAAAAGCTAACCAAGAAATGTATTATTTATATATGTTTTTCATAAGCCTTGCTGGCTGAGATTCAGTTATTGTTACATTTTATCAACTGTCAGTGATGACTGCATAAACCTCTGCATTTTTACCAGTAGTGAATAGTAATGGGTTTAAAATGTTTCAGGCACGTATTTTTTATGAGCTATCTGTGGAACAGATGTCCATGTCCACATTGCCTCTTGAATTATCTTTGAAAACCAAAATGGTGGTTTGTTTCATCCTGCGATTGCAGCATTAAAACCATATTAATTTCACCGGAGGAAGACGTTTCCTCTTTCCATCAGCATCTGGAAAAATTAAAGGTTTGATCGGATCTATATTTAGAGTCAATTCAAAGCATCATTTTTATTGCTGCTAAAAATACTTTAGTTGGCATTTCTTTGTGAATATAAGAGTGAAGCTTTCTCATGAAGATTCTTATGACTTTTTTGAGGTTAGGTTCTGAACCTCTTGGTGGCCAATTTGTGAAGACAAAAGATCTCGAAAGCATGCCTCCAAAGTGTAAGGTTGATGCAACCTACTATCAATCTTACACAGTCCACAAAAATGGCAAAAACATTTCAATAATGAAACAGTTCATAAGAAGAAGTGAGCACATTAAAGCCTTTTTAAATATTGTTTCCTACTTTGCAATGTGCATGTTTAAAGGATTGTAATTGTCTCATGGAGTTTGCATGTCACCCCGTGCAGGTGAGATCATTCGATATTTCTGTTTCCTCCCACAGTCCAAAAGTCATGCATTTTATGTCAAATGGAGAACCTGATTATTCCATAGAAAAGATTACGTTGGCCTGTGATGTGATGATGAGCTGTGCAGGGTGCAGCCAGTCTCTCACCCACTGACCGCTAAAGATAGGCACCGGGGCACACAAAATGGATGGATTTAATTTCACTGAAAGGCCTTAGTTGTATTTAATGACACTTAAAATATTACAATCATTCAAGAGTTTCAATAAATGAAGACACCAGAAAGTAAAAAGAACCATAAAATTTATTATACGTGAGATTAAAAGAAGATTAAATAAGAGATCTCTTATTTTTTTCTTTGAATGGAGGTTTAAATGTCCTAAAATTTGTCAATTAAAACAACATATATTTCAACACAAAATGTCAATAAAAACTGAGAACAAACTGTAATGCTCAAGGAGGTTGATAATACTAGTAATATAGTATTATCATTTATTCTAAGTGTGATGATTTTACTTTCCTTTTATTTTCGCTTTTTTCCTCCTCTTGTGAATTAATTAGTTGAGAAACTAATGGTAGGATTTTTCTTATTTTATTTTGGAGCATTAAAATCCAGATCTCTAATAGAGCCACTGGCTCTATGAGCATGTTAACAAGAACCAGACTAAATACCAGCATGTAAACGTAAGCATGCGTTTATGTACATGCAGCAATATGCCGGCGTGTGTGCAAATTGCAACAGATCATGTTTGCGATATATTGTTGCAAAGTAGGTGAAGCTCATGACGACTGTCTATAATAGGGTTGTGACTGAGCTATTGGACAACTGTGGAAACTATCTGTTGGCAGGAGATGGCAGTGGGCGCTGATTCCAATCTGTTTATCAGCATAGGGTGTGGAGAGGAATGTGGGAGGAGGTGTCTGGTTTCTGTGGTGTGTGACTGATCTGTTAGCCAACGTTGGTGTTTGCTTTGTTTGAGTTTGAATTGATTTGTTGCTACGTATTTGTTGGTGCGTGTAAGACAGCAATAGTAGCAAAACCACCGAATGTTGCTAAGACTTAAAGCTGTTTAGCCAGAAACTTTTTTCTCAGTATGTAAATGTGGAAATCCAGCATTAGTGGCAAACATGTTCCTTATATATGCAGTACTCTTTCTTTTTTTAATTTAGCTTCGTATGTATGCAGATCTTTCTTTTTTCTAATTCTATCGGTCTAACCATACCTATTAGTGCCTATAATTAAATGATGAAGAATAGGTGGGTGGATGGAATAGGAGGCAGACAGAGAAGAGGGCGGCTGGAAAGCGTGATTTAATTTGGTTATGATCTAATTTGCTTTGATTAAAAATGTATGCAAATCCCTCTTAGCATAAGGGATCAGGGAGAGGAGGCGACACCTCTTTTCCTTTTTCTCCCTCTCTCTCACGCCCACTGTTGTCTCCCTCCTGTTCTCTTCTTCTTCTTTCCCCCCCTCTGTCAGCGGCCACTAAAGTGAGATCGTGTGAACTGGAAAGTGCGATGGGTACATGTGTTCATGTGTTGTTGGAGGCGTATTCCTCTTTAAGGTGATGAGAAGAAATCTACTTGCTCTGGATGTTATTGCGACTTATTTTTGCACATTTGTCTGGCATGTGCAGCAGGCAGGGCATCAGAGAGTTAGTGTTTATGTGTCCTGACCTGCTCTGTAAGCAAGGACTGAACAGGGGCGACTTTTCCAAGTAGTTTTTTTCAGCTGGAGGTTAATCCTCTCCTGTTTCAATATTTAGTTTTTTGTTTCAAGTTTTGTTTTCCTTTGCATCCTTATAGCCACAGATGTACCTGATGCTTCCCTTAGACTATCAAACAGGCTCAATAAGGCACTTGAACAATTGTAGTTCTTGTATAATTGGGCATCCTGGGCAGGGCCCTCCACCTGAAAACACAACAACCTGACACACTAGAGATGTTCCTTCACCAACTGCTTTTAAAACTCATCTTCAAACCCAATTTAATTCTTACACTTTCAATATCAGTGAGATTTAGTGTGACAGATTCATTTTAATTGGTTTCATTGTGTTTAATCTTCATTGCTTTTTTGTTGTTGTTTTTTTTACTTTCAATGTATTTGCATTTTTTGTATTTGTATTTTTTTTTTGCTTTAAATGCATTGTTCTGTGTAGCACTTTGATTCACTTTTAGTTGTTTTACACTTCATAAATATTGTTGGTATGATATGATATAGTATGAAATGGTATATTACTGCGACAAAGTCTATTCTGCAAATATCAGTTCATTTTTACAGTCTAACTTGTCAGAATCATTAAGTACTGAACTGACATGTCTGATTTTATTACTGTATAAAGTCTTCATGGCATAAATTTACCAAACATTCGAAAGCATTCGTCTGATCTCATGTCAGTCCTTATAAACATAATAGCATCACACAGTTGTTGCACATTCATGATGTAGCTTTTTCAAAGATCCTCTGTTGGGTTTCTGATGGCTGTGGAGGTCATTCCAATACAGAGCACTGTTGTGATCATTGGGTACTATGGGTTCCAGCTGATTTTCTGTTTTCAATCAGTCCTTTGTTGTTTATTAACTTTCTTTGGATTTGCCATTTAAGTTTATTCCATTGTACTCATTTACTTACTCATTAGTTTTGTCTTGTGTGCTTTAAATTGTGTTCTACTAGATAAGAGATTTTCCTTTCTACTTTATTAACAGTTTCTTTTGTGTCCCAGCACCATTTGTCTTTCACCTTTCCTCAACCTGACAGTTTCGGTCCTCCTCACAGCTGTTGTCTTTCTCCTCTGCTCTGCCTGCAGTCGCCGTCATTTGATTTGATTTGTCTCAGATTAATCCTTGTGGTCCTTCAAAATATAAATAAATCAAACTTTCCATGAGTTCATTATCATATTAAAAACTGTTTTTTTAATCTGAGTTGGTCCCAATACAAAAAAACTTCAAATTACAGTATCTTGTTGCTTTTCAGAATTTCTGTGTTTTTTGACTGTACAATAACCCTTCAAAGGCAAAAAAAAAAAAAAAACACAAAGAAGAACGTGCCGGACACCATTTGCGTTGACTGAATGGTAATAAAGGAATTAAAAAATCAAGAGTATGTTTTCCTACTCTACATGTATTATATTTGAATTAAGCAGACTCAAATGCAGTCCAGAATTAAAGCAGACAGTGAAATGTTCATTTAATTTAGTGCTGGGACTCAGGAACCAACTTCAGGGTCATTAGCCAGCCACAGCATACCACAGTAGTTTTGATAGTATTTTCATGGAGCACAATTTAAGAGGGTTCCCACAAAAAAAACAAGCAGACTACTTTTTTTCAATGCTCATATCCTCCATTACATCTAAAAAATGTAAATGTGCACTCGCATGATCTTGTTTGAGCATGTCCTTACATCAGTTGCTTCCATTTTATGTGCATGTGTGCACAGTATTTGTTATTCTACCCATATGTAAGGTACAGACCGTCTCTGTAACAGCATCTATTTGCATGGTAGTTTGGTGAATTCATGTCACTCTCAGCTGTTTCCAGTGTGTGCGCTCTCTTTCCCTCTGCCTGTCACTGCTGCCTGTCCTGAGTTTACTGTAATGAACCCAGGTTTGCCTCTGTGCCTGTTCTCACTGCTCCTGGCCTGACCGCAACCAGCCAATCAGACGTGTAATTAGACATTCAGTCAACCATCAGGTCTATTTAGCTCCAGTCATCCAGCAAGTGTGCCATTACAGTCAGTTATCCCGCGGTCAAGCCAAGAAACTGGTTGGTCAGCATCAATAGGCTGGTAAGTCGGCTAAAAACGGATCAGGAAAGGTGCGTGCGAATGAACCAGCTGGTAAATCATTTGTGCTCAAAAGAAAGCCAATGGTTTTAGTGTTCCACTTGGTGTTTTCAGTTGGCTAATGAAGTGATAATGTCTGGGACTTTTAAATAATACTTTCATTCCTCTTCAGTACTCACTTAAGTGGAACTTTTTGTGTTGGACTGTCTGGAAAAAATACCCACATAAAACAGAAAAAAGAATGTGTCTTTTTCCTGTTTATTTCTTTTTCACAGAGCAGGGGATCATAGTTTAAATACAGAGTTGAAGTATTCCCATCATCAGCGTTAGCTCATAACAACATCTTAGCAACAGCTCTCTCTGCAAAGTTTCTTTTTTAAAAAAAATTCCCTTAACTCATATTTCTCCATACCCTAGGGCATCATTTTCAAAACATCTCCATCTGTTTTTGTGAGCGCCTGTATTCTTCACCTTCATGCTATTGCAACTTTGTTGACTTTTTTGACAGCAGTCGATTAATAGATGGAAACTGCTGAGTAACATGCAATTAGATCATAATCAGAATTAAAACATGGTTGTATTGAGACTTGCATCATTTATTTATATCCCCCGAATATATTATACATAATAGACCAACACAAAGTTACACATAATTGTGAAGTTGCAGTGTTTTTTTGTTTGTTATTATATTTTTACAAAAAAATCTAAAACCCTTCTGAATTAAACTGTATAAAGCCAAAATTTGTTTTACAATTGGCAAATCTTTGAACAGTATCTCTCTAGCAGTGAGTTTCTATAGTAGAATTGGTCATTTTTAACAATTCTTTACTGCAAAATACTCAAATTGTAAAATCCTGAACAGAGAAATCCTGTGAACATAAATTTTGAAGCATTGGCACAGATTTTTAATTGGATTTTATTCAGGGACTTTGACTGTCTGACCAATAAAGAGCTTTTATAGTTAAGTAGTCTGGAGTTGGAGTAATGCTTTTACATTCGGTTTAATTTTTATATATATTTAAATAAATTCCATTTTTATTTTCCTATGTTTAAGGATTTTTTTTTTTCTTCTGATTCTTGACATAACGGCATATACATTTGTTTTAACTTACTGCAGAATTGAAACCAACAAATTCTGCTCTCAATATGGTGCCAGAAAGAACAATGTAAGACTTTTTAACTGTTTCCGCTGCAATTCAAAACTTATCTCCTTTTTGAAGACATTGTCTTGCAAACCAGTAACAATAGCATTCACAGACATACACTTAAAGCATCATCAGCTGATACTAAACTCCTGTCAGTATCATTAAGCATCACTTTACACTCGGGCTAATTTGATGGAACGCAACCAATGCATGTCTGTTAGGATTTTTTAATCATTCTGTCAGTCTGCAAGTCGGTGATTTCATTTACTGAGTCAGTTGGTCAGGCCTTCGCTAACTGAGCCATTCATCCAGTCAGTCAGTTAACTCAGCCAGTCAGCCATCCGGACCATGTCTGCTCTCTTACATAAGCAGGGCGACAGATGCTGAATCATCAGCTGCCCGCTGGAATGCTCCCAATACCCACAGGGTGCCAGGAGGGAAACGCTACACACACGTATGCAAACACACCCCCACACACGCATACACACACGCACCCCCACGCACGGAAGTGTTCTCAAAAATGTAGCCTCACACTCAACTACATGTGTATTCATCTAGGCGGTGTGCACATGTTTGCATGCATGTGCAAACACATGCATTGCATAAAATGTACAATTTCACTTCACACTCAGTCCCCCTGATTGAAGAAGAAGATGGAGAGAAGCTTGCAGATAGACTGACAGAGTTCAAGAAAAGAGAGGAAAAAAAGAAGAGTGAGATCTTCCCTCAGCTGTCTGTGAGGGCTTTGATGTGGTTTAAAGGGTTTTTCATGTTATGCAACTTTGAAGACGAAGCGTTTGATGTTTAGTTGGCTCGTTTGTCAGCTATTGGATTAATCTCTCTACCTTCTACCTGTCTTTCCCTGCAATTTATCTGATTAGGTGTGGGAGCTTGCGTCACCCTCACATTGCCTTTGTCTGCAGCAATACTCTGAAGGGTGTTTTTCTGAGTCTCTTCACAAACTTGGCTGCTATCATCTATTTATGGGAGAAGCAATTGAAACTGGAATAACGGTCCTATTTGCCTGCCTGTCTAGGCTCTCAGAAACACGACTGAAATGTTGATGGAACAATGACAACTATTCCCCCCCTCCTCCTTTTTTTTGTTTCCTCTCATCTTCCCCCGTTTCTCCAGCTACCTCCTCCAATCTCGCCTCTCCACGTCCCCTCAGCATGGGTGATTCATTTGTTTCCAACACAATATAGCACAACATGGGCTCGCCACCGTCCATATTGCCACAATACCTATTTGTTGAACGCCCGGGATTTAATAAATGTATTTCCACACTTTTTCCTTCCAGCATTTTCCTCCTCTGCCCTTCGTCTTTCCTCTCTTTCACTTATACCCTCTCCCTTTTCACCAGCAACCCAAACTCTACCAGTTTTTCCCCCAGTGCCTCTTCTCCATCCCTCTCCCCGCACCCCCTCATCAGACGAATGTAAGAATAGAACAGGGGAAGCCCTCTCACCTCTCCCTGCACGTCGGCTAATTAGCATATTCATGAGAGGTTCATAAATTATACATGAGATCCGGAGGGGGAAAACAGGCAGAAGAATATGATGTAGACACACACACACACCCCCACGCACACATAAGGACCTATATGTGGATAAACACACACACACACACCCCTTCTCACTTTCTCTTCCCCTCACACCATCTCTCAATCACACAGCACAGACGTAGAGATAGAGACAGGTAATTGGTGAGAAAGTGTGTGTGCTGCAGAGCCCCAGCACCGTGCAGAGGAGACAGCACGCAATACTGAAAGGCAGAAGAAGTCCCTCTCAGACAGAAAGCTGAAAATTCAGTGCTGCTGGCATTTCTGCCCATATTGAAACTATAAGAGGTTCTTGGCACAAAGTTAAATGCACCTGGAGTGGAGGCTAAAAGGGAAGCGTTCTCTTCAAAGTGTAGATTAAGGGATTATTTTAGAATGGGTACACCCTAATTAGAGGCATTGTGATTTATTGAAGAGTTTGAAAGTTCTGCAGGTGCTTCACTCAATGCCATGCCAAACTTGGTTTCCGTCTAATCTCTATTTTTCTTTCTTTCTCTTTACCAAAATGGGTTTTCCAAGATTAACCAAGTCTGACTCAGCAGCATTAAAACAGCCAGACGTCTAAATTCAAATACTGTTCTTGTTTTTGGTACAAAAATGGCTACACTGAGATGAGAGCTGACAGCTCACTGGAATACCTCCATAATTTAGGCCTAAAAGGGGTTTTTGGTTTTAAATAGAGTGTAGCCTCTTTGCCATTTCATTCTGACACAGTCATGTGTCCGAGATTTATGGTTTTCTGCATTTGCCATCCTGGAAAATATTTGTTGATGCGTATATGTAAGGGTTTGCATATACAATGTCAATAAATTAAGTGTATGCTACAATTTCAGCTTCTCCGGCCTTTCTCAATTAAATGTCCTTTTTATTTTATTTTTTACAAATTAGTGATTATTCTACAACTGTGGAGCCAATATGATTTTCATGAACAAGGCACTCTAAAAATGTACTCTATTTTCCTTTACCAGAAGAATTCAGACACAAAACAACAATGACCCTGACTTTAGTGTTAAGTCCCATATTTAGACTTCAACAACTCTGGCAAATGAGGATTCCCCTTGTGTGGTTTTCTGCTACAATTTGGCAGTAGTGCTTAAAGCACACAAATATGCATCAAAAATCAAAATAACTACTTTTGTGCCAAGTTGACAATGTTTAATTTGTACAATGTTTCCCTCTCATGAAAGCTTTTTATTCTTAAAGCTGCTGTCCCACTACTATAGTAGTTAAATACCTAAGTCCTATCACATCACTGAAACATGTTTGTCATTTATGATGCACCCTGTTTTGCAGAGTGCATGAATGTTGAGATGAGGGATGTGAAATATACAATCCAAACTGTGTCAATACAAGTTGCTTGAACTGGGAAATTACTGGCATATTTTTCCCAACCCTAGTGATCACATATTTATCCCAGGCTGAAAGTTCCTCCTAGAGGGAAAAATAATGATCAGCCCAACAGTTGCTATTTCAGCCAATTCAAATACTCAGCACGCTGAGGTGAGTGAATCTTCACCTATTGTGTGTATGATTAGATAAAACTATTTGCTGTTATTGTGACATTTGGGACAATTCTGTAACAGAAAAATACATTTGTAAAATATATGACATCTCAGGATTATTTTTAGATGATTTAGTTAGTGATCAAGTTGCATATGTTACAAGTTCAGCTGGTTAGAAACAATATGCTGGAGCTTTATTTCCGTATCCCGAGTATCTTTGGATATTTAAAACCAAGCGAGACAAAATAAAAGGCACTGTAATTTTTCTGCTTTCACTTTTTGAACTATGGCATGGCTGAGCTGGGTGGTAGTATGTGAGTTCTTATGTTTCCAATGGTGGACTTGTTGATATCTGGTCATTGTTTCTTGGTGAAGGCTGACAGGCAGGGAAATAAAGATTAACAAGATGGAGCAGCAGAACCAGTGACAACTAGGTAGATATTGTTTGTGGCTGCATGAACCAAGAATGGACTTTAGTCAGAGTAAGACTCTCATGTAGACTCAAGGCAACTTCTAGGTAGGTTGTTTGCATCAAAGTTGGACAATCAGGCAGCCCAGAGAGGCCCTGCTGGTTCTTTGGAAGCATGGCTTGATAAGGTGATTGAAAACAGGTGAGTGAGCAGCACAGCAGGAGGAGCCTTTCCCTCAGAGATAATCAAAAGCAATGGGAGAAAGGGGAGAGAAGGGGGACACACAACACAGAAGAACACACTCACCGCTAGATCACCAAGATGTTGGAAATTCAAATCCCAGATAGAGATACTCATAAGGCAAAGTTAAAGTATTTGTGCAAAAGATCGGCTTAGCAAACTATCTATGTGACTCCCCAATGCTGCCATGCAACATACCACACCTTCAAATCTGAAGTACCAGCACAGTTTGAAAGCACCCACAGAGCAGCATTATGCTAGCTCTGTTTGGAGTCTGAGAAAACAAGCAAAGGCAAGGGGTCTTTTTTAGCACCACTGTTGCACTATCAGTGTTTGAACGGGTCAGTAGGGGGTTTCAAACTAACATGGAGCTCTTGGCAACCTTTGAAACATGGCATCAAGTTTGTTTTAATTATAGATACTGTACCACCTGGCCCCACTGTAGGGACTCCCAGTGTAACAAATAATGTTAAACAAAAAAGAAAGAAAAAAAAAAGCCTTTGCTCTTTAAATTTTTAAATTGGTCTTTTATTCATTATTAAAACTCTTTAGTGTTCAGCAGCTTTTTGGTGTTAAAAAGATTATTAGGAGACCAGTTTTTAAACTCACTTGTTTAGAATCCAGTTTACATCATCAAACAACCATAAAAAAACAAAACTCTTGCATATTTTTTTAATATCAAGTATAAATGAATTATCATTGACTTAAGAAATTCAAGCCAAATTCAACTCAAATTGTGTGTGTGTGTTTTTTTTAACTCTCCATTTGCACTAATTCTGAAAAGTAGGTAACAAATGGCAATGCCCTGGAAGACTTACTGCCATAACCTGTCTAGATATATGACAACAATGTACTCTATTTGCATTAGGAAAACTGCTTTTAATGCTCTGGATCTGAGTAGATTAGAATAAGACGTGCTGTTATTAGAAGCTTTCTCCAGATCCATATGGCACTTAAAACCCGACTTCCAGGCACGGCTGGATGATGAAATCTCGATTGAAATTATGCAGAAATAGAGAAGTGTAATGACAGCGTGTAATGAAAGAAAGAGATCTCAGAGCTGCAGCTGTACATGACAATATAGTATAAGTGTGTGATATTACAGCTAAAAGGTTCCCCCTCTGGCTTGCATAATGTTCTGTCACCCTCGGAGATGAAACTCATATTTTAGCCTGCGGATAGACAGTGGGAAACCTTTCATACATGCTTTAGTGCTCAAGACAATTAGCTGATTCTGGGTGGTTTGGATCTAATTGATACACAAGGGACAGAGAAGAATTGAAAGGTTTTCTGCTACAGCTTATATTGAATATTCATTAACATGTCGGCAGGAATTGCTCGACAAAATCTTTCAGTGTTCGCTTGAGAGAATCTCCTTGATTGGTCAATTGCCTGGGTTCAAGAAATATAGTGTTTTTTGGGTTTGTGATGTGAAAAGAATGCGTTGCCATTTCACATTTGAAGGAAAAAATACTAGAAGTGCATTTTGAGATTACATAAATTGAAAATGTATTCACAAATTATGCTTACCCTAATGACCAGTGTCTGATAGGCTGCAGGTCCTCCCTTTGCTGGTCCTTGAAGATTTTTTTAGTTTCAAGATGGGTCTCCATGTATCAAATTTGGAGGCAAAGTTACCATCCTAAAACTCTAACTGTGCTGCTCAAACTGTTTGTGGACAATCTTCAGGTCATGCATAAAGGTTCTTGCTTTTAATAAACAGCTCTCAGTGTGAAAAGAACAAAAGTCCAAAAAATATTCAGAGGCACAGTACAAAGGCAAAAATTTAATTTAATATGTGTGTATCAGGAGAACCAGCCACCACTTCCACTAGGCCTGCTATGTTTAATGTTTGCTTAGCATGAGATGCTTTAAAGAAACTCAGATTAGGAAAAAAAAAAAAAAAGGTCTACAAGTATGTGCAAATAAAAATCTAGTAGATCATTTTCCAATTAAGATTAAATTCGGTTATGTTGCCAGAGCCTCTGCTACAGTTTAATCATTGTATTTACTGACTATTACCCCATTGATGTGATCGACATAAGCTGAAATTAAAACTCCTTTCTTGTATTGTGGCAGATTTTCTGATCTGTTCTCCATCAAGGTTTTGCCGGAGGCCCAGAAATCCCTCCCAGTGCACAACCATAAAGAGCTAAGTTTCTAAAAGACATCAGGAAGAAAAAAGAAAGACTGACAACACACAGGTGTTTCCCTCATGGAATACATTTGGGTACTTTGCATTTCAGTAACATTGAAATCTAGGGAAAGATCATTTAAAACTAATTATATTAAAATTCTAATTTTAACAAATACAAACTAAATATGACATGCGGCTTGTGCTGCATGTCATATTTAGTTGATTGATGCAGATCGTCATATTCTTGCATCACTTCCATGCAGCTTTCTACCATATAAACATGAAAAGGTGAAGAAAAAAATAAATGATGTATAGGCTTAGAAACAACTTCTTTTAAAGAACACTATTGCATCAGAGCATAGTGGATGCTGAATGGAATTTCAATCCAACTTCATGCCACAAGATGGCTTCACAACAAAACATGAACCAGCTACCTGATGCATACACGGACTGTCAAAAGTCCAGACAACCCTATTAAAGCGGCAGGTCTTGTGTGTATTAAAAATGACATGACAATCAAATCAAAACATTTTCTACATATGTGTGCGGGTGTGTCTGAGAAATAAATCTTTATCACATATTCAATTTCGTTCTTCTTTGTTTGAAATCTTTCACTACTATAAAGCCTTTGCCTGTGGCCCAGAAATTTCTCCTACTACAGGTTCACTTGGCAATATTTGTTCAATGAGCCTTACAAAACTTCTCTAAATCTTTGAGACTGAGAACATCTCTTGTCCACAACCCTTTTCAGGTGATCCTCCACATTTTCGGTCTCATTTAGTTCTAGAATCAAAACTTTTGTTTTGATTCATGAAATAATGATTTTAATGTATCATTTGATGCTAAAATAAAATCCATCCTCTCTTTCAGTTGTATATGAAACAATTGAATGTTTTGGCCAAACCTGAGGAAAAGAAACCATCCGTCCGTCCGTCCCTCCCTCTTTCCCTCCCTTCCTCCCTCCATCCCTCCATCCATCCATCCATCCGTCCATCCATCAATCCATCAATCAATCAATCATTTTCTACACACCCTTGTCCTGAGTGGGGTCGGGAGGGTTGCTGGTGCCTATCTCCATTCCGGGCGAGAGGCGGGGTTCACCCTGGACAGGTCGCCAGTCGGTCGCAGGGCAACAGGAAAAGAAGCCCTAGAATATATTGCTGTCATTACTGTCTTTCACTTTGTGTAAGTTGTCTTTATTATGATGTTGACATTTCATGAAGTGGAATTCACACATAACATAGACACATACAATTAATTATGTGAAGCTTATTATGTGATTTTCATGATACCTTGCAGGTAATAAAAAAACACAATATACAGAAAATGAATAGGAAAATGTTATTAAAAACAAAAACAATAAAAATATTAAGACTTTTGAAAAGTATCTATATGCACTCAGTACTTGGTTGGGCCTTTTGCATGATTTACCACATCAGTAATGCTTGGAGCTTATCATTTAGCAGCACTGCTAAGGTGTTTTTAATAATAGTCTGCATGAAATGTTCCAAGTAATGTTCAGTAGATTATCAGTTATGACAAAACTAGCTGATATTTGATTGCACTGATAAAGAAAGATTGAATTCTAAGTGCAGACAGATGTCATCTCATTTATTAGCCTTTTGTGCCTTTCTGCAGCCTTTTCTTTATGTGTTCAATATTTATTTTGCCATTAGACTTTATGATACATAACATAGGTCAGATTTGATAGATTTGTTTATGATTTCTGAGTTACGTGGGTCGTTGCCAACATCTGTTGAGAATTCCACGACAATAGTCCCTATAGAAGTATCTTTACTAATTTACCATTACAGTAAGTATTTTTTGCCGCATCATGGCAGCCTGTACAGATTTTTTGAGATAGAATATTAATCTCTCGAACGTATTAGATGGCATTGTGACTTGTTCGATTTATGGACATTATTAAGCTACTACCCACTATCTTCTTTGAATTTGATTATTTCTGAAATTGGTGAATATTTTCTTTTTCTTCAGGGGACACTTTGGTATTCACCCAAAAGCAGTTTTGCTCTTTTTCATGAATATGAATAAGTAATTTCAAACATGTGATTTTGTGCGGCTCTACGGCTGCTTCTGAGTGTTTGTGCTTTTTGTTCACGACCGTGTGCGTATGCATGTGCCGCTTTAGTGCGGGTGGCAAGAGCTAATATCAGATTACGGATGTAAATTGGCAGAGTGGCTCTCTCTCATTATCACTAATAAGACTGTGGCCTTGCTCGCCGCTGCTGCCCCTCCACCTCCTCTTTCTATGGTCGGTTAAATGAGAATAGGATGAGCTGACAGAAAGAGAGAAGGAGGAAGAGATAAGAAAAGAGAGACAGAGGAGAAGCTGTTGCGACTATACTCCTGAACACGAGCAATTTTGAAATTTGTACTAATGTGCATTTGTATCATGTTCATGCATATATAAATTGAAAATAAATGAGACAATGCAGACAGATAACTCAAATCTCACAAAAGCACGTGACAAAATGAAGAAAGCATATTTTAACTCCTTAAGGGCTGTTTGAGGCAACGTTTTCTTGGATGAGGTGAGGGTCAGTGCAAATCAATACAAAATTGTTTTGAGTGAAAACAACTGCCCTGTGACTGCTTCTATTCATTGTCACTGTGGCTCAATGCAAGTTGATCGGCTTTTCAAAAAATGATGAGATTTTCTGGTTCTTTTCAGTGTTTTCATCAAGACACCGATCCTACATCCATCCCTTTGTCCGTTCTGCCACACTAGCCAGCTCATTTTGAGTTACCCCATCTGTTCTGGGGTCTCCACCCAAAATGTCTGAACGACAATGCCTGGGATCTTGACTGGAAGCCCAAACCACCTCAGCCGTTTCCACCAGATTCCTTTCCAGATAGAGGAGTTGTTGCTCTTCAGCATATTTATTCCTATAATTGATTTCTGATGGCCCAACTGAAGATGATGATTTCAGTCGCTTTTCGGAACTTGTTCTTTCATTCTTTCACATCTCATAACCATAGGGAAGCATTGATGGGACAGTGTTTCAAATGTTTCTATTTTTAGGGGCATAAAAGATCAATTGGGCCATCATACATGAACACCTTGAAAATATTCTTAAATAAACTGTATAAACTATAAAGCATAAACTTCTTTTTATATTGATCTTTCATTTTGCCTTATGGTCAACTGAAAGGTACTGACACAGAATGCAACTCACCAATGTTGCTGCTATGATCCACCTCAGGAAGAAGCCAAAATGTAAGTATTTTATGTTACGTGAGGCAATAATATGTAGCACATCATGATGAAGTAGTTTTCTAAGTTGAAAGAATAGCTGATAAAGGTCTCAAAATATTTGAGTCTGGAGCAGATGTCCAACTTCCAGCAGGACAACAATCTAAAAGATACAACCAAGGTAACAAAGGAATGGTTTATTCTTCTTGAGCTACTTTGATAAGAACAATGGACAAAAACGTTTTGTGATGTGAAAAGCTAGTAGAAACATACCATAAAAGCCTTGCAGCTGTAGTCACTTGATTTTAAAGACGCACAAAAGTGGCATCATTTCAGACGGAAGACAAAAAGTAAAATGTCAATGAAGGCAACAGTTGCAGTCTGTTTTGTGGCGCCTCAGATCCAGTTTTTATACAAAGATTCAAAAAACAGATTAACAAATATGTTGGGCATGACCCGTATCTCATAGGGATTGAAAGAACTTGAAAATTTGCAGGCAATGAGGCTGTTGCCTGAAAATCAACACCAAACAGCAACTGAAAGCCTATACAAGTATGGAGGCGAATTACGTTTTTGTCAGAAGGTGGGCCCAGAACCTCAGTACCAAACAGCTCCACGGTAAATAAGGTTTAGTCTTCGCAATGTTGGGTGTTATTTCATATACTTTTTTATAAGATGCTAACAGATAGCAAACAGGCTTGCTCTGATTAAATGTATATATTTAACCAGATGCCAACAAACAGGAACACTCCTAAATGGCAATGTTTGCCTTATGGTAGTTTTTTTTTAAGGCATTGTCACATGTTTTATTTAATAATAATGATGGTTACACATCTTACCTTGATCATTTAATGTCCTGTTTCCACTGTTCACCTCTGATTGTGGGAATGCGCTACCAGTAAAGGCTCCTCTTGGTTGATACATAGGCGGTCAGCTGACTCTATTAGATCCAACATAGCCTGCTTGTTGTTCTTCCTTTAAATTCATCCTTTTCTCTTGTTGAAGAGATGACTCTAATTCGAGCTCAGATTGTTGGTGATCGAGGTTGACTGTTAGAGCCAAGCCTACCAACTCAAAGGTAGACTGGGCTCCAATGTAAAAGCAGCCTATTACAATGAAAAGGAGTTTCTGTACAGAACTGACCCAGTGTTATTGAAAACAAATGTTTAAAACATACTTCTTTTGGTTACTACCTTGCAATTATGTGCCACCTTATATTGGAAAATATGATTAAAACTCAAAAAGAAAAACATTAAAATTTGTGTTTGTAATGTGACAAAATAAGAAACTATTTAAGGGGCATCCATACTTTTGTCAAGCACTGTAAAAACTTGAACTACAACAATACAATAACACAAACTAAAACATAACATGCACACACCTACTCACTGCATCTGCCTCTTTTCTTGTCTTTGTGTCATTCACAGCCACACATGTAGGCACAGCACCGCTCTTCACACATCAGTCCAAGGTCATTACACTAAATGAGACAGACTTATTTATAGTTGCCAAGATGTCTCAGGCAGAACAAGTGCTTTGCCTCACGAAATAACAATCAGTTATTCTCTGTTATTATAAAAATTCACAGTGGTCTATAAAAGAAAAAGCAAATATTTTACTCACACACATAGATCAAAAATTTGACGTTAAGATATATTTTACTCACCTTTTGCATGTATTGACAGCTGCAACTGTTTTGTGTCACTTACACATGAATCTATTTCTATCCATCCATTTTCATTACACCCTTGTCCCTTAGTGGGGTCGGGAGAGGTGCTGGTGCCTGAATCTATTTCAATGCTTTTATTTATTAACACAATAAATATTGTGATAGTAATAAATATTTGTTTACTGTAATACTGTCATCACATACAAATTCTAATATTCCTTCCCTCCCCTATTCATGGTACGTGCAATAAAATCCTAAGAGTTAAATGTTTTGACCATTTTGCTCTCTCCCAGTTTTTCACTGGCTTTTCCAATTGCTTCACATTAAACTTTAAACAAGCTTCAACATGCCTTTTCTTATACGGTAGAGTCTTGAGCAGCGAGGGTGCAAAAAGGTTATTATTTATTGCTTTCATGAAAAAAAACTGGACCTGCTCATTCCAGATCTTTCTAAAGCTCTTGGCAAGTGGACTTTGGCTCTTGGAAACCATTTCTGGATAATGTTTATATGACTTCTCTAGCGAGTATTAAGAGAGGCAACTTTGTGGTAAAGTGTTGTTCTTTCCATTTCCAGATTCTGGTCACAAAAGAGCTCACTGGAACATTCAAAATTTTAAAAATATGGTGGTAACCAATGCCACCAGTGTGTCTCACATTGGGTGAATAAAAAAGGTACTTTCATGCTCTGAAAAGAAAGCATCCTGGGGGGCTTCTTTGATTGATGAAAATGTCCAAGTTTTCATAGTTTTTAGGGGGACCAATAGGCATACTTAAAGTGACAAGTGGGATGTCTGGAATATGACAACATTTATGAGCAATATGGTGACCATAGTACTGCGACAACAAGGTGAAAAAGGTCTTGTAAGAGTTTCTTTGAGATCTGCCTTGATAATGAGAAGAATCTTATTGCCCCATCAATTGGAACTAAATCTGCTACTTTTAAGTTACACAGAAACATGCAGAATTCTTCTTTAGACACTGACAGTTTTTAGCTGTCTTATTGGCTTTCGATGCCATCTTGCAACCTTTTTGTGTATTCCCTATGCCATTCCATTTTATTATTCATAACTTCATTTATGGATCGTTTTTTAAATTTCTTTTGTGTGATATGCAGAGAAAAAACATGGATTTGTTCAATACTTTCTTTCCTCATGGTATGTAACCTCTTTATTCATGGATGTGAGTGTGCATAGTGCATGTGATACATGGCATAATATTCAGCCAGATTACTGATGTGCGAAGTGATGATGTACAGCCGCTGCAGTCATCTGGAAGGGTAACAACCTTTGGCCTCAGATGCCCCCATGCATACGCTTGTTTTTGTCTGCATCTGTGTGCGCGAGTGTCTTTCACGCCAATCTGGCTGGAGTCTGCTTACTCCTCTATCCATTGCGGGCCGTCTGTTGTGTTTTATTTCAGCTTTAATGACCTATAAAGGGACTGTTACTTTTTAAATAAACCATAAAGCAAGGGTCATAAAAGGGGAGTACAACGTTGGGCCCAGGCCAAGAGCAGAGAGAGTTATGAGTCTCGCTGTGTGCACGCTTGGGTGTGGGTATGCAAGCATGTGCGCCTTGGCATTCATTTCAAATCAAGCTGAACCTGCAGCCAAGAAGATATCACAGTCTGAGAGATGCTCCGGATCAACTGGGTGTTAAATACAAGTCTGTAAAATGATAAATCTGCATAAGTGGTATCCCTGCTTCACATGGATATGAGTGGGTGGGTGAGGAGCATGTCCAAGGCTATGCTTCTTTTCCAAGCCACCGTCTTAGAGCTGTTATAGTGGGTGTAGAAAGAAGCGAGCCCGGGGCAGCTTCGGCAGTGCTTGGTACATTGAATAAACCCCTTTACAAAAAAACTTATATCAAGGAATAGTCTTTTATATTCCTACAATTGACACAAGAAGCTTAATAAAACAGCTTATAAATGCAGAGAAGGGGTTGAGGCAGGTTCAACCAGGCACTGCTGACAGTAATATATGGGTCCTAATAGGTGCATGGTGGTGATATCTGCAGGAGGTGTAATTTCAGTAATGTTTGTGACAGAAAAAAGCAAAAAAAAGTTTAGAAAACAGTAAAGTGCCTGTCTTAGAAGAAAGGTCTTTGCACCGTGCATATTTACATCTTAGTTAGAGGAATGTGTGGGTGCGAGTCATCGCTCCCTGTCTCTTTCCTCCTCCTCCTTACGGATTGTGATTCCAAAGCCGAACATAAAAAAAGGGGGAGAAAAAAATAATTGCCCGTTTTAGCAGAGTGTAACGTCGAAAATGTGTGTCGCTCACACAGAGCTTCAAACGGAGCTCGGCGAGGAACAGAGAGCAAATCTTAGCACGCCGCGTTTAGGACATCAAACGGGCCGCAATCAACTGCTTCGCAGGAAAAAGGAGGAAGAGGAGGGGTTGGGGGGACTCGGAGGTGGTGGCAACAGTGGGGGGGCTCATTTCCTTTGACGTTCATTCACTTCTTCTTCTCCCATAAGGAGAAGTTTAGCTACTTCAAGCATCTATCGAGAAAAAGAGAGGCACCGACTGTGAGATAGAGAAGATACTGAGTGATGAAGACAGAGGCAGAAGAAAAACTGCAAGAAGGTTATGGAGAAAAGAATGGACAATGCAGGGGGGCAGAGTAAGACTTCATAAAATATTTCTCATAGATGTCGTCATCTGTTTGAACTCTTCATGATTAACAGCAATCTTATTTGCATTGCAAATGACAAAACTCACTTGTGATGCTTTCGCCTACAAATAGCAGTTGCAGTTAAAAATGATAGCAAATGACAGCAATCCCTTGAAATTTGTACCTCTTCTCCTTACCAAAGTAGCTCAACCTTAGCTGTTAGGATACTTTGACCAACTTCCCTGAATCATCTGAGAAACAGATCCCCACATTATTATAATGCCACCATCAAATTTCTTGGTATGTTTTAGACAGAGGCCAAAATGGACCGATGTCCCTGCAGAACTGGTTGTGACCCCTGTTTTGGCCCCTGTACCGAAGAGATAATGACAAATCACTTTCTAATAATGATATGCACAAAAACCATAACATTTTTTTTCTTCAACCAATATTATTTTTTTTAACTTCACAGTTTTACTGTGACAATAAGTTTGCAAATAATGTGTTCCACTTTTAGCTTCCGCCGAATGAAGATATGGTCACAGTTTTGATCTGCCAGATCGGGAATCTGCAACCGAAAACTTCAGAGCTGCAAGTGGCTCTTTGGCTCACATAATACATTAAATGATGAAAAAATGCCCTTTTTGTTTGTTTGTTTGTACATCAACCCAGCATTTTGGCAAAAAAGAAATCAAGGACTTTTTGACAAGTCAATTTAAGAAAGCTTGAAGATATCAAGACACAGATTTTCTGCTAAAAGAAGACGATGATTTCAGGAAAAGAAAATCTAAGCCAGTACCTGAACATCAATCATTTTTCATTCACTTCAGATGTATACAAGAAGATAAAAATCCAAAATGGATTTTATTACGAAAAACAGAATTTGTCTGTGAGGTCTTAGGGGCCTTGAGGAAAACAAATGCTTTCCAAAATAATGAAGAGATATTCCAAACAAGTACCTGAGCCAAGTCTTTACTGTCCAACTGTTATCAAAGTTGATTGAGAGGTGGAGTATGTACAAACACTCATCAAGATGTGGTACTGCGCTGAATGGATTTTTTTTAACATTACAAGACAGTTTGTTGGCCTTAGAGCAGGATATTGCCCTTCAAATGCTCTTCTAGATTACACTATTGTCTACTGTGTCATTAGAGATTCCTGCTTAGTATACATTGAGTGACAAATCACTGCTTTAAAGAGATGTGTCTCTGCAAAGAGATGAATTTATCTAACACTGACATCTGGCCAGTTTCAAGTACATTTGTCACAAACATGGACAAATGTCTGTCCTTGGTCATCTTCGAAATGGTGACAGTACTTGCAAGGCATATTTTAATATTTAAAAGCTTTTCCCAAAACAGCTGGATAATAGAGAAGATAATTAATTATATTCAAAATGTCAAGGTAAGGCTTTAATTTTCCTTTAAAAAGTACCTTCTTCATATTGAAAAAATTGCCCTTTTGGGCACCCCTCCTGTGAAAAACTATTTGTTGCAAGCTGTTCTTTAAAATTCTGGCAGTATGTAAGTGAAGAAACCTTTTTCTTGTGGATAACAATTCTCTTTTATTTTTTGCTGTTGTTTCATTTTGTATACCTGCATTTGATTGACAGCCTGACAAACTGCTGTCCTTTGATCCCCTAAAACTCTGAGCTACACTCATTCAACCTACCTTGTAACTTTTACGTTACAAAGATCCCTGCCTCCAATCACCTCTTCAAACACGTCATCTTCAGCTACTTGCGCAGTATTTCTTCTCCCCTCACTTCAACCTTCATTTTTCCCCTCCCTGCACTCTGCCAAGTCTCTAGATGCTCTTCTTTCTCAATGTTAATTCACCTGTGATCTTTCACTGCTTTCTCCCTGCTGTCTTTCTCCCTTTTTTTCCCTCTCCCATCGCTTCTACACTTCTTTTGTCCTTGATTACCTAGTAGTGAGCTCCTGGCTGTGTCTCCCTGCCACTGGGTAATGGACTATTTGCATGCAAATGGCAGTGCCTGGATAGATTAGACAGGGTGGAGTGGATGTTGGAGGAAGCAGGAGAGGAGGAGAATGAAAAAGGCGAGGAACGAGGCAGACTTTGCTGAATAAAGGGATGGAGGTGGAAAAGAAGCCACAATGCACAATGAATCATTTTAGCTGTAGAGTTCTACATGATTGTTTTCTTTAAAATAAAACAAATAACAGTTACTAATATAGTGGATCTTAATGTTTTATACACCACTGTTAAAATGTTATTCTTTTATTATTAAAAATTTCTAAATGTTTTTGCCTTAAATGTGACATTTATCCTTCTGCTGCACTGGAAAACAGACAAATTGAAATCATTTTGAAATAAAATGTTTTCATTAAATACACTTAATTCATTGGATATTTACATAGGGTCACTATGCTGTAAAAAGTAAAATCTCTTCATTCACAGTTTTCTAGCAAACATCTGGTATTTGGAGCTGTTTATATTTTCACCTAACCAGATAATGAACCCAGTTCCATTTGAAGAAATGCAATCACTATGCATGATGCTGCCACCACTTTCTGTTACTCTGCGGATGTTTGCAATTTGGGCAAGTGTTGTGATATTTTGCCAAACTTACCATCTTCTGATTGCCACTTGCTTTGTACACTCAATTATTATACACAAACTCGACCCTAAAAACTGCCTTACTTCTTTGTTGCATAGATTCATCTATTCCAAGAACATTTTCCAAAGATTTTGGTCTGTAATCACATTTTCCCATTACATACTTGCTGCAGAGTTGTCAGATGGTTGGATTTCTGTATTCCTAGTGAATATGAAAGTTTCTGAAATACTAATACCAGAAACATGCCACCGACAGTCATGCCAAGATCAGAGTCGTTTAAAATCTAATTTTGTTGTTATTTGAATGCTTGGTTTAAACTTAACTAAGTTGTCTTCACCACAACTGGAGTGTTAAACTGATTGAATTGCTTCAGTTGGATTATCTGTTTTGCTATTTATGTTAACAAAAAGTTGAGCAAGTGTACTAAATAGGAGGTGGGGTATAAAGCTGTGGAAATTTGCTTGTAGCCTTCTCCTGACTGATACCCTTCAGACCCCATAAACCCACCTGCTAATCAGAATGGTGCAAATGTCAGGAAAATGATAGCTAAAATTTATATCAGAATCATGTTGGAAGCAGATGTGAACTCGACAACAATTATCCCGGCTTTTTATTTTTATATTTTACCAAATGCATTTGTTTAGTTTTCAGTTGAATTGTGCAGGTTGTATATGTCCCATTCTTTCTGTCCCTAAAGCCTGATATGTAATAGTCAGGCTTGAACACTTCTTAGATCCTCTGTGTGGGGGTGTGCACACCAGCATAACTCCTAAGATTATGTATATAAATGCATGTGATGCTCAAAGACTGAAAGAAGAAAAAGTTTATCGTCTTCGCCTAGGCATTTGCATGTTTATGTGCGCCTAAATAGCTTAGCTCCAAACTTAGTGAAGATAGGGCACTGCAGTATCTCTATATTTCTGAAAAATTAAAGCAAGAGACCAAAGGTTTTTTGTCTGGAGAGAGAAGCCTGGGCCGCCCTGCCTCCTCCTCTCTGCCTCCGCCTCTTCTGACTCCTCCAAATAAATAAGAATTTTTGATTACAGTAATCAGGCCCATTAATAATGCAGACGCTGTGATGATGCAGAGGAGATGAAAGATGGCTCTTCTCAACCTTTTTGTGTTAGGAGCGAGGGGAGATAGCTGCTAGTTAGCCACACACACACAAATGCAAACACTCACCCACAATCTAGTAGAGATGTAAAGTTTTATCTCCATTTTTATTCCGATTCCATTTATCTGTGCAACAAAAGTTCCCAAACCTTTTACTACTTAGAATAAGGGTTATGTTCAGGTCATTTTGATGATCGTAAATAGGCATTATTATTGGAATCTACACTATTACCGCCTCATTTTTCCTATTATTTTGCATTAATACTCAGTAATTGGATCTCCAGCATTTAATTGTTCTTTTTTAACACTCGTAGAATGGTCCCTTTTAGCACTTTACATCTCACATATGCACAGAAAATCAGAAAATATCACATATTTCAGTCTCTTCGCTCTGTCTCTGTCTCAAACTAACATTGTGTATACCTCCCTTTCCCCGAGGGTGAGTTGGCAGAGGGCCAGTAGTGGGGAGAGAATGCATAAAGAGCTATTGTGGCTGTTGTCATTAATCAGGCCCGTATGGTTTCTGACAGCAGCATGCGAGGAAGCAAGGCTGTCTCTCCTATAGTCTCTCCACGCGCTCGCTCTTCTCCATTAGCTTACACCAGCCAGACAGTCAGTCTCCAGTTACAAAATGCTAAAGCGTAATAGCACAAAATTTTGAAAAGGGGAAAAAAAAACGGGGGCTTAGAGGGAAGCTTGTTGTCGGAGAGAGATTTATAGCACAAAGGTGGCAGGTAGTGGATGTCCCTTTACCCCAAAGGTGCCCTAAATTCATGTGGGAGTAAACCTCATGGTGATGAATGACAAGTTAAAAAAGATTTCGGTGTAACTGATTTTGTCTGGCTGTGTGTCCACATGTTGCAGAGTGTGCGCTGATCCAGCTGTCGGCATATTCTGAATGCTCTCTTCAGCTGGGCACATGGCTGTATGTACACATGTGTCTGCTCATCACAGATCCGCAGAGGCCCTGTCAAAGACTGTGCGTACTACAGGTGAAAGCCCTGAACATCTGGCTGGCACATTTCAAACGTTCAGAAAAGCGAGTGGGGTGGGTCGCAGCCACAGAGGAGGGCGATACCACAGTCATTAAGAAGCGGCGGGCTGAAGTGTGGGTGGGGGGGTGAGTAGGGGAAGGACTGTGCGGCCGCTTCTCTACAGCATACACCTGTTCCTTCCACATGTGTCGGCTCGCAAACTGCTATTCTTCCTTTCAGTGTTTGTATCCTGCAGCGGCCCAGTCATGGGAAACAACAGCGAGGGCAGACATCTGGAGCCAATCATGACCACAAGGGTTCATCAGTACTGAGAGGGGACTGCAGGTCTTTAAATTGAGATGCACTATTTTCATTGTGAAGGCCAATCAGCAATGATTACATGAAAAGCTCTTCCATTCTATTGGGTCGCTTATTGATCCTCTGGCCCTTACAACCTTCAGGACTTGTAATGTTTACAGTGCCCTGCAAAACTATTCAGACTGCTCAAACCATTTCACTTTATTTTATGTTACCACCAGAAATTCCGATGTATGTTTTTGTTGCATTGTGGAAAGGTTTATAGTACCGCTAGGTTATAAAACAATGCTGGAGCTTTAAACAGCTCATGAAGCACCTCTTATTCAGCCATCTGAAAATGGAAAAGGTCTAACTTTAAACCCGCACAGACCTGACTGCTCACCTCAAGTGACTCACAGAGCAAGGACTGCTTCTCTACAGCATACACCTGTTCCTTCCACATGTGTTGGCTCGTAAACTTCTATTCTTCCTTTCATTGATAAAACAAACAATGAACAGGTCTATGTCAGATCGAAAAATCTGTCCACACACAGGTCTTCACATCTATGGAAGAGTGACAAGAAAAAAAAAACTGTTGTAAAAGAAAGCCACCATGTCTACTGTCACTGGAAGTTGAATTATTTGCCGTACTTCGAAAAAATTTGATGCCAAATGTGGAGCCTGGCCATAGTGAAACATTGTGGTGTCAGCATCATGCTGTGGAATGTGCTTTTCTTTCAGCAGAGACAGAACGCCAGTCAGAGTTGAAGGGGAGATGGGATGGAGCTCCATGTAGGGTAATCTTGGAAGAAAACATGTTAGAAGCTGCAACAGATTTAAATCTGGGGTGAAACCTTCATCTTCTGGCAGAACAACATCGAACATACAGTGAGAAGTAAAGTAAAATTGTTTATCTATCCTTATGATAATGCTAGAGAGACCCAGAGTTTCAAATCTAAATTAAACTGAAAGTCTATGACTTAATTTTTTTTAATAAAACTTTATCCATTCAAATTTTTCGAAAATTATATCAGAGGACAGAAATTTTTTATTTATTTTTTTTTTTTACATTTTTGCTTTTGAGATATGTGGAAACCAAGCATCACTATCCCTCCACTGTCCAATTATGTGTTTCTCTTTGTTGGTCTATCATTTAGAATCCTAAGGGATTAAAATTTCTGGTAAAGCTAAAACTTTTGTATTTACTTTCTCTGAAGGGTTTTGTTATTCAATCACCTGTCTCCTTTATGGTATTAGGCTTTAGAACAATACAAGAAGGTCTTGTTCTGAATATTTCATACTGAACCTTCCTTTCTGAGTCTAAAACCCATAAAATGTGACAATATCAAGGGGAAAAAAATTGTAAGAAGAGACTTAGCCTCAGGTTATTTTATTTCATCGCTTGCAGAAAGAGAGTTTGCACAATTTAAGAAAAATTACAAGGAAAGTACATGTAAATATAGTTTACAATTTTGCCAATGCTTTTTAACTTTTTCTTTTATTTAAGTACTAATTTTCTCATACAAGATGTACCGATCAAACCAAATTCATCAAACAGACCTTTTGTACATTTTGTAGGCTACCACAAGTACAGTAGCTTTTCATAATGAAATCCTTATGAACCATCTGACATGGTGATGTAATTAGGACAGTTGTTAAACTGAATTAAGAAAAAACTTGCAGAAATGTTTGGTCAGTGTTTCGAGCACATTGCATCATTTCCAGTAGGAGTTACACAGCTCTGAGTTTACCCATGCATGGCAGAACCACAGTGCTGGATTATATATTCACTCTATACAGACACTTGCATGTCAGCACACATCAGCTGAAGTCCACTACGCTCGTGGTGTGCCTGACAGAGTGAAGAATTAGGCTCTGAGCAAAGATTCTCTACGGAGTCTGCAGCATCGTTCACGTCAGCTCCAGTCGAAACTGGGGGTGAGTAAGAGTGAGAGCGTGATGCATGGCTGGATTCTCAATTCTAGCCTGGTTCGATCCCTCGTCGAGCAAACACAGGTTTTGACTCAAGGCCGACCCCAGTTCACCCAAAGCTGGATTTGGCCTGTGGCTGCTTCTGTGGTGATTCAGGCTGGACATCCACTCAGTTTATCATCTGTTTTCATTTGACACAGAGTCACTTTATCTGACAGCAGAGTCCCTCCACCTCGACCCAGCATGAACGTGCCAGTCCAATCTACTTCAGCCACAGTCTGAGAGTCATGTAGCGTGTCATCTGATGCCCACTGTGCCTGCAGATGCCAGGGCGGCCGCTTCTGTTGCGGGGTAAGGCACAGGTCACCACCTGCCTGTCGCTTTTTCCCCTCCCATCTTTTTGCTCTGTACCCCTTCTCTTCTGTATTTTCTCTTTTCTCCTCCCCCCTCTCCTTTTCCCTCCTTTTTTTCACTCCTTTGCACTGACACGTTAGTCAAATCTGCCTATTATGCGCTTCGTTGGCCATGCATTGCTTTTTATATCTAGCATAAAGCAGTCAATGACACTGAAAAGAGAGAGCATATGAAAAAGGGGTGAGAAAAAAGTCTTTAGAGAAAGACGCACCATGGTTTGGTAGCCTCTGAATGTGAGCCCTCATCAGTGTCATTTTTATGTACTTATTTATTTTTTTGCTGAATGCATCCTCATCATTTGTGTTTGCAAGGTGAAACAGAAGGCTTGTTACAATAATTATACACTCTGCTGTGAAGTCTATCATTTGGCACAAGAGTGAGGAGCATGTGTCTCAACAATGGCAAACCGAACCTGTCGTTAAATCAAAAACTGTTTGGGTGGATGATTTTCATTGCGGTGATAAAGATTTAATAGCCATATTTTCATTTAGGACAAGTTTTAAATAATTTAGACGTAGGTAAAAAATATTATGCAGTGTTGTGCAAAAATATTTGCCCCCTTATAGATTCCTTCTGTTTTACTTTAGTTTATTTAAGTTTTAGTTTTTTGTCAAATTAAGGTGTCTGTGATTATCAAAAAAAATTTTAATATCAGATAACCACATGGAAAGTAAATCGTTTTCAAAAAGGCTAACTACGCTAACATTGTCCTTTTTTAATAACAATTCAGGTAGAAGATGAGTCCATTTAATTTATGGTCGTTGAACCTATGCCCATAAACACCCAGGTGGCACTTGCAAAAAATAGGTAACCTCTGTCGGGATGCTTCTTTGGTCAAACACAACAAATTGTAGACTCCAAAATTTGTGTGCGTTATTTGCTCAACATCTTCATCCTGATTAAAATCTGTTTAGTTTTGTTTTAATTATCTGTTTAAATATGACTTAAAATCTTATTATTTGACTTCTGATTATTTAGACATGTCTGAACAATCAGACTTAGATAAATTGCTGATTTATAACTGAGGATATTTCTGATAATTTTTTATGAAAACTGTACAATTCCCATCAGATTTTTTTAATAACTTAGAAATATTTAGTATTTCACAAATCAAAATACCCAACTGACTAATGTCTTAACTGCAAAATTAAGCTTGCAATATTTCACTTATACTCAATCCTTTCATCAGATAACCTATTTTATCTGATTGTTGACAGGTGTTCATGCTCTGTTTCTTTCTTTCGTTCTTTTGTTCTTTCTGTTTTTTTTGGTATTTGGACATGATGGTTTCTAAATTTCAGTTCCAGGAAGCCAATGGACAAACTGCTGGAGGCATAAAAGCAATTGTGCCTCATACACAGTGTTGCAACTTTTTGAAATACGGGGCTTTGGTTGGGGCTACAGTTGCCTGTGATGGGAGTGAGCTGTGAAAACTATAATCAGTGTCAGCTCACACAGCCAGACTTGATACCGCACACTGTGAGACTCAATAGCTCTCTCCCTGTCAAAGATATACAAACACACATATGAAAGATCATGCATGCACACACACTTTTTTTCCTCCTTTTTCTCCAGGATCTGTCTTTCTCCCTTCACGCGCACATACAGCTGCAAACACATGGACTGATGCTGTGTGCTATTGCAGTGAGTGACCAATAACACAGGTATCAGGAGGAGACCGGACAAAGAAATTGTCACTCCAGATTCAGTGTCGGGAGTGTGTATCACTCTAACCGGCGCAGGAATGGAAGGACTTGTGTCTATCTGTGTGATAGAGGGTGTGATTCCTAGTGAATTGTATGTGTCTGTGCCTGTGTATGCGTGTGCTTGTGCATTTCTTGCCTTTTATCTGGGTATAGCCTCAGAGCAATTCACAACCTGTCACTCAATCTCTAAGACTGGAAGTAAGAGTGAGAGGGAAAGAAGGGTAAGGAGGACCATGCAGCAGGAGAAAGAGAGAGAGAGAGGAGAGAGATTAACATTTGGGGGGAAAAAAAGAGAAGGACAATGTGAGGCTCAGAGGGAGGACAAGCGAAGGAAAAGAAGAGATGGTGATACACAGAGTAGTAGAGGCAGTTTGCTCCCTTGGGAGCGTAGGTTAGGGCAGCCTGCAGGCGCAGTTGGCATGCAGCTGGGCACTCTGTCGCTCAGTCCCTACGGCGGGCTGTGTGTTCGCACTGCCTTCCCTCAGAGAGCAGAGGTCGAAGGGAAAGAGGAGTGTGTGCGTGTATGGGTGTGTGTGTGGCTGCTGCCTCATCAGAAATGCCAGCACTGCTACACATATCTGTTTATGGGCTCATTGCTCAGTACTGCTGTTGCTCAGGGGGACCATTTGCAGTCACACTTGCATAATGATAATAATAGGGTGACTTGGAGTGGTTGTGAGAATGTGAGTCGGCGTGTGTGTGCGTGTGCATGCGTGTTTATGTGAATGTCAGTTCCTCCTTTTTAACTACCTGGATTCATGTGTCCATCCCTGTCTCCTATACGCTGCTCAACTCACCTCCTCTCACACTTATCTAAATAAATCTTTTTATTTCGCTCCCACCGCCTCCACTTTGACCGCTCCTGTCACACGGTCTCCTTGCCCTGTTCTTGCCCCATCCTGATTGGACTGACCACACACCCCCACACGAGAGCTCTGGCACGGCCCTGTGGGTAGACCACAAACTGCGGGGGCATGGCCCACTTTAGCCATGCACTGGACAAAAGGTGATGATTGCATCACATGCTTCCTCCAAAGAAACCAACACCCCACAAACCCTTCATTAATTCTCATTCCACTTTGAGTTCACAGATTTTGTTTTTGTTCTTGCCCATTTTTTTTCTTCTAGTTGTAGAAGACGGAGTTGATTTTACATCCGGTGTGTGTTTTAGTATTAAAGATTTCTTTACACTGAATTGTTTGTATTTAAAAAAAATGTTTTACTGAAGAATAGATCAAAAATAGATTACAATACAACAAATTTGGATGACCATTTGTATATCCATCCATCCATTTTCTGTGCACCCTTGTCCGATAGAGGGGTCGGGAGGTGATGGTGCCTACCTCCAGCTAACGTTCCGGGCGAGAGGCGGGGTACACCCTGTACAGGTCGCCAGTCTGTCGCAGTGCGACCATGTGTATAGTAAAATAAAATTATTTGTTTAACTGTGAGAACAAACTGAGTCGATTTTGCCATTGGTGTTTTGTTGGTTAAATTTTAGTCCATATCTGTGGGTAAAATTATTTATATATATCAGATAAAACACGTTTCAGACTATATTAGTTGTTGATTTACTTTGGAAATACAAGATTTCTGTATAACCAAATGTTCATACAGTGGGGTATACTACATTTTACTTGTACAATCTTGGGCTAATTAAACATATCCCTGCTTGAGCCATTAGATTGCACAAAGTTTTATAGATGCAGGAAATCCCCTCATTTACAATTGTCACCTCTAATGGTTATCTATGTAAATCTATCCATTATCTATGTAAAAAAAAATTAAAAGAAGATTGCTTTGTGATAGAGGCATAAAAGTTACTCCCGTAGTAAAACAAAAACAGTCCATTTGTACTGTGATATTTTCATGCCCGACTTCACAGTTGTCCAAATTCATCCTGCTTCTTTCGTGCCCAACAATCTTCTCAGAAAGATGCCTCAATTCTTGTACGTAATCCTGGATCCACCAGCATCTCCCGCAAAAAGCAGGCATTATTTAACAATTAGGAACTTCATGGTAGATCAGTCAATGCTAAGTCTGCAATTTGTTTTACTGTTTGGTTAAACAAATTGCTGTCTTGGGGTTGTTGAGTGCCGAGACCCTTGATGTGGGGTTTCTCTCTGAGGGTTTCGAACCAACAACAGGGAATCTACTTCATTCTCTAAGATCGTGGGGTCCAAATACAAAAACTAAAGAATCCAGCTTTTTCTTGGAGCTTGCTCTGTCTTAATCTGATTTGGTTAATAATCAGATAAAATAACTATTCTGTTCTTGAATGTAAAATAACATTGTTGTGGGGTAATAGTCTCACTTAACAATTATTTCATGGCAATAATGACAAGCAATCATGCAACACATTCTAAGTGTTGCACACATGGTTGAACAGAATTGAACCAAAGTTGAACATTACATTAAAAAAGGCTAATATTTAATAACTTTCAAACTTATTAGGCACCTTTTTCACTATTGTTGCTAACATAACTGACTTATTGTTCATAAATCAATAATCTTGGACAAAGAAACAAAAAACTGAATAAATATCAAGGAACTAACTTCCGCGCATTTGTTTATTCTTACCTAACTTAACCTTTTGTATTGCATCCGTTGCTGACATCACTTTTTGTGTGTGTGTAGAAGTTGTATCTACAGTATGTCGTTTCACCATCTGTGCACACATATGTGTCAAACGGTCAGACACAAATATGTGTATGTCTTGCCACATTCCTGCCATCTGACTAACCACATTCCGGCCATAGCCTAGCAATTAAAAGCTGTTACCTCCAAAGCCCCACCACAAAGCCAAGCTCCACAGTGAACTAAGAGCACGGAAAGCCCATTAAAATGGGAAGTGCATGCCAGCTTCTTAATCGAAACACATGTAAGCCATTAAGAGTACACTTTGAATTCTTCTCTGTGTGCTAAGGGGAAGAAACACGACACAGGGAGAAAGAGCCAGAGACAGACGTCGACTTAGAGGGAAAGTTTGGGGTTCTCATCTCTCTTTATAGAACTTCAAAGCAAGGAACTGAACTGAGGAACTGAGGAAAAGAAGAGGAGATATTGGTGGGAAGGAAAGTTAGAAAAACGTGGGGGAAAGTACAGAGAAAGTGGGGGTGTTGATTAGTGGGATGGATGGCGGTATATATAGTTTTCTTCAGCACTGATTCCACACTGCTGGGACTTAGCATCCTAAATTTCCACCCTTCCACATCTTTCAGATGATTTAGGTGGGGGGATCTTTGAATTCGGCCCCTATGGCGGCAGCCCGGGTGGCAGCCGGAGGAACACTCTTTTCTGATGCTGTTTGGAAGTGGCGGGGATCACAGAAGACCACTTCTGAGAACTGACTCACTGAGAGGGCTTTCGTCTGTCTCGCTGTCTGTCTGCCAAGTGAATCCAGCTCTTGTAGTCCTGCGATGTATCAGAGGCAACAGTTCCTTCTTGCGTTTTGGTTCTTTTGTAGACCAAATGTTGTTCCTTTTCTATGCTTATTCTGTCAGTCTTTTGCTTTCCCAGTCTGAGAAGCTCTTTCTGTGTTTCTCCTTTACCTACCGTATCTGCATTATTTGCCCTCTTCTACATTTTGTCATTTGAATTCAGCCTCCCACTGTCTGTCTCTTGTTGTTATATAAGAGAGCTCTGCATCATACAAACATGAAAGCATATACAGAAAAATGCATTTTCACAGTAAAAAACAATTAGCATTCATAGATCACAACACTGCTATGTGGTGATCACTTAGACCAATATCTTTTTGACATTTTTAAAGCAATTTTTTTTTGATGCCACCATTGCTTTCTTTTATTTTGTCTTTGCTCTGCTTTTTTTCATCTTCGCTGATAACTTCCTCATGTGTTCTCTTTGAAGATGTTCTCTCACTCACTATTAGCTATATTTATCTTAAACAAGTATCTCCCTTTCAGCTGCCTCTCCTATCTCTTGGTTTTATCTAAAGCATATGTCTTTTACAATTCTTTTTTTTCTTCTCTTTATAATTATTTTTTTCCATCCACCAAGTTCTGCTCCAGTTTCGTAGTCTAACTAACTCACTCCCAGTTTATTTTTCCATTGAGTTTTCTCTTTCCTTCTCACTAACTAATACTGCTTACCTATATGCTAGCTAATGTTACAACTGACCTTGCAACCACAATTATCTTTGGGAGGTTTAAAATTTGAAACTAATTCCCAGATCTTTTAACAAGTCAAAATGGGAAAGAGCGTGGAACATGCCATTCAGGTAACACACATGTTGCAAAAACTGAAAATATCTCTAGCAGTCACTGGGCAAGAGGCCAGTGACTAAACAGATGCTAGTCCACCACAGGGCAACACAACAAGTATGCACACCCACACACACCCGCACACGCGCACACACTCACTCTTAATGTATGGTGGCCAATTATCCTAACATGGATGTTTTTGGATTGTGTGAGGAAGCTGATGACAGCTGCTACACAATAATTAGCAATTCCCCTGTTCCTTGTTCCAGCAATCACCTCCTCAGTACTTACACTCAATGTGTTTCCTCAGAATCTGTCAGATCCTCCTGATGTGCATCCTACTAAGCGCCACGTCTCTGTGTTTACTCTTTGCATTACACTGTTTGGTATTTTGTCTTTCACAGATTTGATTTTCTTTATTTGATTAAACACCCTTTTGATCTGTCTTGCCTCCTCCTGCCTGTGTGTCACAAATTAGTGTATTGTAAACAATTTTCACTTTCATTTTATTAAAAACATTTCCCAAGAAACTAATGATTCTGCCCATTTTCACTGACAAGCTTTCATGTGTTTGGTTTAATTTAAACATTCTAACATTCATTGTTTGACGGGAACTTCTTAATCCATTTGAAACTCAGAATACTCAGATTTAGATATGACTCTATAATCATTGGTACGAGTTTCTGCCCTTCACAAAGCACCTTGTGTTCCTTGAATCCTGGACTCCAAGGACAACTGTCAAGCCCATAGTCTTTTACTATGAAGCAACACTGATGTAAGTTCTGCTGAATGGGATTTGACACTGTCTTCTCAAAATAATAACATATTTTCTAGAAAATTTGATTCCCTTGAAATTAGAGCATGATTCTGCAAAAATTCACAAGTGGTTGCATTAATGGAACATTAACACATGTAAAAATCACTCACCATACACTACTACAGCCCTTCCAATCACCGATGTATCTTTTTGTCATAACTTTTCCATTGCCTTTCTGTCTGTCAGAGAGAGGCTTGTGTCCAGAATATTTGGAGTTGTTTTGGGGAATCTAAGATATGTGGTTTCCTATTCTGTTTCAGGTTAAATTTCTGAATGAAAACCCCTTCTCCTAAGGCAAAACAACCAAAATACTACAACTTTAAATAAACAGAGTACATTTCCTGGTACAAAACTTGTCTGGTTCGACACCTACCTCAGGAAGAGAGACTTCTTTGTTTTAATGGGTAACTTTTTATTGGAGTTGAAAAAAATTATGTGTGGGGTATTCCAAGGCTCCATCTTTGGTGTCCATCTTATTTAATATCTGCATGCTCCTAGCCCATTTTATTAACACTAATAAGATAAGGTTACCATATCTACACAGTTTATATATTGTAAAACTGTGGGCTGCCTTTGGTAAATAACTTGAAGATCATAAAATTGTAGCCTGTCTTTAAACTTGTTTTCCCTTACTTTGCCACTTTGCCACTGCAATGTAAAGTCTTTGTTTGTTGCTTATTTTCCTTCATGAAAAGCACTTTCAATTTTTGTTTTGCTTAAATTGTCCTGTATGAATAAACTGCCTTACCGTGCTGAAATGGGAATTGACCAAACATAAATGGAAATTGTAACTATTTAATGGCACAGCTGATGAATAATGGACTTACAGGGAGGCAGTGATCATATGTCCAAACTATGTTACTATAGTACACGTAACAGTACAGTATACGTGTGCATTTGTGCATATGTGAGAAGTGCACCCACAGGCAGACACATGGGAGCCTGAGGAGCAGTGAATATTACAGAGGAGTGGACCACAGAGGAACCAGGCCCATTTCCAACAGACAGGCCCCACTCATAAATTCTCTCTGACGCCTCGCTCTTCTGACTCTGTTATTCTTCCTCCATCACTCTGTCCTTTCTCTTCTCTCTAATTTGAATGTATATCTGCTTTGTTTCGCTCTATGGTTTACATGTCTTTGTCTCCTAAAAGCTGAGGGAAATAAGTTATCAGTTTTGAAAGATTCAGAAACCGCAATCAGCTTGGTTTAGGGTAGATAGGATGGACTCTTTAATTAATTTAGGGAAAGTCTGTAAAATGACCCATGCATATTTCTGTGGCTGTTCCGCAATACACCCACATTTTAACTATGGTGTGGTTAAGAGAAATCTAATTTTTTAGGATTTTGGACAATTTTCCTATACATTTTTTTATTATACGTGCATAGGGCATGATTTTATTTTTTTTTTATGGATTTTACACTTTATTTAAATACATGGGAAGAAGACTACACTAACAACCCTATACCATCAGCAGTCTTCACTCATCATATGCTAGTGCTAAAAGGTGTAGCCTATTCTTCCCACTAACTCCACCCTTCTGAATGTTAAAAAACTAAGAAAAGATTTTGTGTCAAATTTTCTATCTTTTTTCTTGCTGTTTTAAGAGATGTAACAAGTGTCATAAGACCCAAATGAACCAGTAAAATCTACAATCCAAGAGTGTAATCCTCCACTGATTTGTTATTTATTGTTAGATAACAAACAATATGACATCACAATAGTAATTTGATGGGGGGTTTTTTGTTGTTTTTTTTGGAAAATGCATTTCTGTTTTTATCTGTTGAGTTCCACTCTTAGTTCACAGCATTACAAGACTGCACTGATAAGTGGAGTTTATGATTTATACCCCAGAATTATGCCTGAACAAGCTCAAAAGAGTAAGAGGGAAACTGAAAACAGAGGTTTTAACAAAACATTTAAGTATTTTATAAATGAAATGCAGGTGCTGTCTAAGTCAGAGATCTTACTTTTAAACTGTAGAAGCAATTTTGTTTTAAGGTGTTCCTTTCTTATTGTAAATTCTCCTTATTAAATTTAAACTTAAATCTGACAAAGTTGAAGATGTGCTGTTTATTTAATTACCCATATAAAAATATATATTTTTTTTTTAATACTAAGTATTTATACTAAATAGGAATCATTTTCCAAAGTCTGTTGCTGCCAGAAACAGGACACAATCTTTAAGTTTTATTTTTTTAGCTTTTTTTATTGCTTGCTATTATCTTTGACTGTTGTTTATAGTAATTATTTGGTGATATTCTTTGGCCCAGTTGGCTTTATTACCTGCCGTGTAAAATATAAGATAGGGGATTATAGTTGTGTTTTTCAGGCAATTTAAATGGATGAGGAGAAAAGACAATGGGGAATTTTAATCTATCTGGTTCAGATAAATAATTTCATTTGGAAGGTTTGGTACACAATGATCCTCTTATCCAGAATGAGTTACCAACTACAACTTCTCTCCCAGGAGCAGCCAATTTTGAAGAGCCTTGTGGTCCAGTAGTTACTATCACCACACTTTCAACGAGCAGTAACACGCACGCGCATGTACACGCCGACACACACACACGCATGTGCACCCCCACACACGCAATGTTACTTTTCTCATGCATTATAACTAACTCTTTGATTATGTTTAATTGGATTCAAATTTACTGTAATCGGTTCACTATCTCACTTTTGGAGACAAATCTGTGAGGACATTACCATTATACTTCCTCAGTTTGATGCGTTTGAAACATATTAGTCCTGTCTGATGACAGCACTAATTCAGCTGGTGGATGGATTTTAGTGCATGTTGAGGGTAGAACATAGATTAACATCAGTCATTTTTGTCCCACCTTTTGTTTGAAAATGTTCACCTAGTTCAACTAGATTAACCAGGGCTGCAATATTGTTCTGTCACCTGCTCACTGCAAACAGAAACAACCTCTGGCAGGTGGCAGAACAAGCACAATACTTAAATACAGGAGAGTTAGCTGAGCATTTATGTATCGTGTTAGTTTATTCAAATTTTGTTTGCTAAAGAAAAGCAGAAAAGAATAGAATAGTGCAGAAGTTCACAGATGTGCATTTGACTAAGGCATCTGCAAAACAAGCCATTTGTGTATGACTGCAATAATTGTAATTTTAATTTGATAAAGGCTAAGGTGTCTCACATTATATGACAGCATATGAATATCTGCAACCATTCCTACCATTGCTGAGTGAGAAAATCACACGTTTTTAATTTTGTAACACAGCTTCTACAAAAGATAAAACACTGAGCATTGAGAATATAAATTTCAGAAGGTGGTGCACAAAATAGTACTTTATTGCTTGTCGCTGCATCTTGGTTTACCTTTGTTTTTTTTCTTCTTAGACAGCGTCCATCTGTCCACCTTGATGTGCTCTCCTTTTTTCTCAGCAGTTAAGGTGTCAGGGACTCTCAGATCTTTTCACCATGCAAAATGAGTTGTGAATGGCAGAAATGAGACTGATTTTAATCAGAGCCTATAATTACATTGCTGCTGTTGCTGTGACTGATGCTGACAGCAGCCAGTCTTCCTATCTGTTTGTCCTTCAAACCATGTCTCCTTTTTTTCTTGCATCAAACCTGTCTCACTATCAGCTGGAAGGTGTCTAACTCTGCTTTCCACTCCCTCTCTAACATTTATTCTCAGACTCCACTGCTGCCCGACAAAGCATTTTATTTAATTATACTTTGTTAAAATATGGACATTTCTGTTTGGTTCATATGTACTGTATTTCCTTGCACAGTGTTATATTGAAAATTACTTCTCTTTCACTTCCAAATGTGAAGTCTGAATATAGCTCCGATTAAGATGATGTGGCATGTCCTGTTACATGTTGAACAGGCTCAAAAATCCTCCAGTGTGGCTGAATTAAAACAATCCTGTAAAGAAAAGTAGGCCAAAATTCCTCCACAGTGATGTAAAGGCTGATTGCTAGCTGTACAAAATGTTTGATAGCAGTTCCTTCTAAGGGTTATTAGTTTTTAAATTACGGAGGCAACTTGGACCTAAGTGATAGACTATTTTCCCATAGTAAATAATATCATTGGAAAACAATTGCTTTTACTCAAAGCTATAGTATTTAACTTTTATATATATTTTTTAAATGTTAATTGAAACTGCCAGTATGTTATGAAGGTGAGAACGGTAATTTGTTTTTCCTCCATTAGCACATTTAGCATCAAGTACACATGCTTCATTGACAGCTCTAAGACCTTCCTCCTGGCTCTGATTAGTTGTTTTGATCAGGAGCAGTGCATTTGTTCAGACAGCAATAGTAGCATTCAGAGGAGGTGGAGCATCTTGATCTTTTCACAGATTATCTGTCTCAGGTTATACTGTCAAAACATAGTGACAGTTTTAGCAAATATGTGAAAAACCTATTTTTTCATAAATGCTCCATACTGCAGCTTTAATGACAGATTACTCTGCTATTAACTTGGTTTGACCTGAAATGTGTAAAAAAATGAGTCAGTAAACAGGAAAGTCGTTGCATCATACTGTTTGTTATTGTTCGAAAAGAAAAATTTGAAACAGCTGAAGTTGCATGCTTTATGAAAACTCAACATCAGAAATTGGCCACAAAATTCTGCTAAATTCTGAGTGCATCCGTTTTTTTATAAAAAAAAACAAAAACGAGGGAGACTCAGCTAGAACAATAATAAAACAACAAAACAACAAAAATAAATATAAAGCTATATAGTAAAATACAAAATTAAGAATGTAAAAGAATTAGTCGCTAGTTAGTCCTAGTGGGGGTTTCTAAATAGCCATACCCAGAATCCTTATGTATAGTGTCCGGCCATGTATGGGTACAGACACTAAAATGAATTATACAGCTACAAAAGATTAAGTGAGCCTTTATAAATCGCTAATTATGTTTTAAGAGTTTATTTTAATTGAACATTTAAAAGCAGAATTAAGAAAACTGAATAATTAATTGTCCAATCTTTTTTCTTACTTTGCATTACCCCAATTCATAAATCATACAGTTTTAATTAGCTAATTTATAATTAGCTTTATAATTTGATATAGCATTGAGATATTAAGAAATAAAGGTCAGTAGGCTAAATGTTGATAATTAAAATTCTTTTCAACACATACCGCAGTCTAGTGGATTCACCCCTTGTTTGAAGACCCTTGCATTCTACTTTAGATAAAATAACAATACATTGATTATTTGTCCTTAAATGTGCCAGTATATACCAATATTCTGTGATTAAACTAAATCCAAGAATATAAGAGCAACAACTATGAGGTGAAGTTGTTGGTTTATGGGTTTCTAGGTTTTCTGAGGAGAAACTTAAAAACTATCTGACAGTAATGTTTCGTACTAAGTTAAGCACAGAGAAGTAATTGTTTGATTTTGCAAGTAACTTAATGTTTGTGGACAAACAACCAATCATTCCACCATTTTTTATTTTATTACATATGACTGGCTTAAAAATGTGCTGCAGAGCTTGTGCTGTACTCTACAGTGAATGTTTGATCACCTGTTGGCTACTTAATCTTAACAGGAAAATGAGCACATTGTGTTGTTTCCATTTTACCCTCATGTGTTTTCCAAGCTACTGTGTCAAAGCAGAGCAGAAGGCCTCCAAGGCCTTATGGGAGGTTGATTGTGGGATTTTCCATTTCTAATGTACTATACCTGGGTATTTGTATTGTCATACCATTTTTAAGAAGAGAACAAAATGGTCTTTGCAACCAAACTATCTGTTTGTCTTGATTGTATTAAAACATTCAGATACTGGTAAGGTTATGAGCAGTTTTGATCACTTGTCATCTGTTTATGTGATTAAATACCAGTTAATGTCCTGGAAGCACATCTTGTAGGATGTGCTTCCAGAATAAAGCCAGGAGTAGAAACTTCCTCACAAGGATTGTGCAATTTGTGCCTCAGCAGGAAGAGAACACTAGAGCTCCATAGCCAGGGGCCTATAGCTGCCTTCTCAATTTTGTTATAAGTTAACTTTTATTACTTTAAAGGCTTTGGGTGTTTTTTGGGGTTGAGGTTTGTAAATATATTTTTTTCCCCTCTGCAATCATTATCTGCAAAGTGAACTTATACAGTTCTTGCTTGGAAAAGAAAAAATAAAATCATAACATCACCTGAAGTCTGAATTCTTGAGTCCTCTCCCAAGATTTGGTCAAAAATGCACAACAGACGTAAAAATTTAGTTTTCCAAAAAGAATAGGAGATAAATAGTTGTATCACAAATAATGACATGCATTCCAGGAAGTTGCTGGAGCGTCCAACAGTCAGATTAAATAGAAAGTGTAGGTCACCAAATTTTGATTTATGGCTCATTTCCTTTAGAAACCCACAATTTTGGTCATTTTCCGAAACAATGGAGTATGCCCCCAATGTGAGTGAGGTCCTCACAGCAAGCGGTCCTGAAAAGTAACATAACAAAATTTGTTTGCCACAAACCTCTCTGTGTATTTTTTCAACAACCACCAAGCACAAAAATATCTAACAGTTATTGTTGGACCAAGGTGTTGATTTCAGTAATGCCATTTTCCTTATAGATTGGAATATGATCAGTCCCTGTGGTAAGTTTTTAAAAATGGCAAGTTTGATCCTTGCAACAGAGTTACTCTCGTGAGTCAACCACTGAGGTCCTTTTGACCACCCAGACATGTATACTTTTCAATACAGCCTTCTGTGCACTGATATTGCACTGTCTACTGAAATACAATAAGTGAAAAGGACACTGAAATAATTCAGAGCAGCATTTGAGTCATTGTTGTCCCCAATGAATACATTTCACAAGTGGAGATAACGGAATATATTTTTGACTTTAGTTATCTTCTTGTGGTGTAATCTGCTGTACATTTTGAATGGGAGTTCTATATCATTCTTCTTGGTGCGCTTATTTCATACTTAGACAGGATGTGGGCATCTATGAAGATAACTAACAGATCCTGGAGGGCAGGTCCAGAATATTATAATTACATCTCACAGGCTTTGCTTCACTAGACAGTTGAACTGACAGGTAGAGGAAACTTTCCCCTGTGAGGCATGCTTTACTGTCTAGTGACCTTTACTTACAGTTTTGACTAACTGTCCAGCACTCTGACCACTATCTGTGACATATGCTGGCCCCTTGCAAATCAACCATTACCATATTTTTTACTGATCTGCATCCTTATCAGATTATATCCAGCTTGGGCAATTTCTTATATTTGATATACTTTACATTTGACGTAGTGGTTTCAGTGACTTTTGACACCGCTTCTTCCCCTGCAGTGAGATCCTGACACCCCTAACATAACAAAAAGGCAAAGGGCAACTGTTTTGTTATCTGTCCATCACATTGGATGCCAGCTGGCCCCCAATTAGACAGCTGTGATTCTGATAAACAAGGTCAAAAATACTGGAAACTGAACTGCAGAGAATCTGAGCACGAGTTTGGACCAGCGATGCAAGAAACGAGAGGACAAGCCAGGAGATGTGGTGGCGGAGAAGGAGAGACGGAGCTTAGATGACTCTGTGTGGAGAGGGAATCTGGGAGGGAAAAAGAGAAACAGAAAAAAGGGGGAAAGAGAGTTAGATTTGAGAGACATAAGGAAAAGGCACTATTAATATTCACAGACTCCCAGCCCTTCCTAAATATTTTATTACTTCCAGCTGTTTGATGTTAAGGAGACTCACCAGAGAGCCCCCTGCTCAGACACACACATGCACACGTCCAATCTCACACTAATAAAAATGGATTTGTGCACACCATCACCAACCTCAGTGACAAACCCACAAGCAAATAAATACCAACACAACTTCACAGAGACACAAACACCATGCATAGGGAAACGAACCAACACACATATGACATATATGTGCACAGTACAAAAAATACATAGTAAACAAAACATGGTTGCATACCCAACCGTTCACGCGTCAAACACCAAAAAGTGTTGATACATTCTGCTATGCAACCTTAATACACAAATGTTCGCAAAACTCTGAGGCATAAATGCGCACAACTCCGTGTGCGTCGATCATAATCTGCCTTTCACATTTATTCATTTATTTATTGGCTTATTTATTCATTTGTGTATTCATTCTTCATTGGACCGACTTTCTTTTCATTTGCAAGCTGAGTTCCGAGGGGAGCGCGGGAGAACATTCATCTTCTGATGAGCGCAGTCATTAATTCAGAGCAGGCCCATCCCTCTTTCTCTTTCTTTGTCAGTCTGTCTCTGTCTCTCTGTCCATCAGAGGGGTACTCACTCACTGCCTTTGTCCATCAGTCCCTTTTTCTGCCACTTTCTCTCCACCCTTGTGTCAGTCTTTCCTTTTCTGTGTTTTCCAGCCTCATTTTCTCTTTATCTGCATTCTTCCTCAGCATCTCTATCGGACCACACTGAGCAGATTAATTATGAAACTAGACTATGTAGTTTCTAAAAAAAGTCGCAATGGAACTGATGAAACTATCCATCCCTTGCCTCTTACTAACAACTATAAGCTGTGAGGAAGTGTGGCAGCCAAGATTGTGAGGTTAAGTGCAACATTGTGACTCAGACTTCGACGTTCCCCCCTTAAATGGCGTTAAATCAACCCTGTTTAGGGAAAAACTGTAACAATTTTCTGATTTGCCAGCACCACAAGACTTTACTCCCCACATCTGTGCGACAGTTGTATTTTTGGTAAAAAAAAATAAATAAATAAATAAAAATAAAAATGAAATACATCCAACTTAAAAGGAGTTACTTTCTGCTTTCTCTAAAAAAAAAAAAAAAAACTCAAAAATACTGTTGTATGATTTATTGGCCTATTGGGTGTATTCTTGCCCCAAGTTCAATGTGACTATACATATTTGTGGCTTCTAAAAGTTTATACTTATAGGGTTGGGTTGAAATTCTGCTTCACATTACATTCCTCTTCTCTTTTTTTTTTTGGTAAACTTTGCAAAATCTTTGGTTTTTGGCTTTCTGTTTGAACTTACTGGTCAGAAATAAATTTATATCCATCAAATTTGTTGTTAGCATTACATTGCATAGCCTACTTTGCAAGAACTTAAGGTTTAGTTTCTACAGCAAATACAGGAACTTTATGGAACTTTGAGTGTTCTTTCTTGTACTTTCAAGTAACTTGTTGCTTTGCTAGAACTTATAATACTACTTCAGAATCCATGTCTGACTCTGTCTAAAATTGCTCGTCCAGCAGAGTGGTAACAAATAACCTTGAAACTCGCTTCCACGTGTCAGTCCAAGCCATCTAGTGTCAGATGTCTTACAAGCACTGTGACATCAGCGACCTGGATGTTCGTCATGCAGAAATAATTTCTTTGTGTGTGTTATGTATTTTTATAAAATCCTGCACTGGAAATTTATAATTTATTATCCATTTGTGTCAGGAAGTGCACATCTTTCCTGGATTGACACAATCAAAAAAAGAAGCAGCCACCTATGTTTATTCACTGCTGTGACCTGGAAACATGGTTACAGTAGACACATTTAACTTGTGTTCTTTACGTTCGTTTTCTCCCTGCTTCTCTCTCATCCCACTTTTTACTTCTGATCTATCTACCCCCTGTGTTCCCAAGCATGTTAATCAGCATATTGTTAATGAAGGACCGAGTTCAAAGGCGTGCTCGGCGAGAGAGAGAGAGAGACGGAGGACAGTCGCAGAGCGTTGAGAAGGGGAGGAGTTTTGGACCAACTGTCTGTTTGTCAAAACATGTCCACCCGTCTGTCTCTTTGCCTGCTATCTTCTCTGATGTTACTCTCTCAGTGAGTTCTCTGCAAGGTCCGCAATGCCGCATTTGCTCTTTGGGTTCCCCTTTCATGTTTCATTAAATTTAAAGCTAGAAGAAAGCAGTGAGAATGTGAGGGATTAATTGCATGTTTCGATAATGGAGATTAATTAGTATTATTTAAAAATTGACAGTATCATCTAGTTGTCAAACATTTAGTGAGAGGCACACAAGAGCCGTGGCATTAATGGCTGAATTCATGCCTCAGTGTGGCAGCTTGTAAGTTATCTCTTCACATTTGTCTCCTCCTTCTCTGTTTCTTAAAAGCTGAACATCAGTTCTGGTGGCATTTATAATTGTTGTTTTTGAACGTGCAATATCATTTCATTTTTATTCTTATCTATTATAGGAATTTCAAGCTTGATGTGAATTTTATGACACTTATCTTTTGTTATCTTTCCTTTAGACTGACAAAGTATGAGAGAAAGCACCATGGAGATGTCTCAGGATGGACATTGTCAAGTTGGCTGTACTTCTGAAACAATCTTTTTACTGCTTTCTTCACAAGAATGCAAACAAGTATAAAAGTTTAATATGTTTAAAAGGCACTTTTAGCTTAATACACAATAATATCTGGTCCTTGCGACAACTAGTAGTTTGAGGACCTCAGGGCTTGAGTTGAAGTAAGTGGCTTGAAATATTCAGTAGTAAAGGAAGGCGATTGAACAAGAAGGGCAATGAAAGTGAAAGTTTTAAAATGAATTCTAAGATGAGAAGGTATTCCAAAGAAATTAAATCCAAGTAGACTATTATAACGAAAGCTTAAATGCGCCACTTGTGAAAGTAAGTGGGTTGGGCTTCTCCTTGGTACTCAGGCAACAAATCTGATCGCTACTTTGCTGGACATTGCAGATAAAATAAATAAATAAATAAAAAATAAAATAAAATAATTAAATACAGTAAGATTATTATTCATGCTGGTGCTAATGACTATATTTTCTGCTTTTAAATTCTGAGGGACGCTGAAAAACTAGTCCATGCATTTGTTACGTCAAGGCTGGGCTATTGTAATTCTTTATTATCAGGAAGTACACAAAATGCAGCTAAATGCCTTCAATTGATCCATAATGCATCTAGAGTTCTGAAGAAGATTTTAAAAAAGAAATTGTATTTTTCCCTTTTTAGCTTCCCTTCATTGGGTGGCTGTTAAATGCAGGATAGAATTTAAAATTCCCTCTCTCACATGCAAAACCTTAATAATCATTTTTCATTATACATCAGAGATCTGATTGTTCCATGTGTTCCTAACAGAACACTTTTCTTTCAGACTACTGGTTTACTGGTGGTTCCTAGAATTTCTAAAGGTTGAATGGGAGGCAGGTGTTTTAGCTATGAGGCTCTTCACCTGTGAACCAGCTCCCAGTTTTAGTCAGCCAGACACCCTGTCAACTTTTAAGACTTGGCTTAAAACTTTCCTTCTTTGTAAAACCTATAGTTAGTGTTTAACTCTCTAGTTATGCTTCTATGGGCCTGGGCTGATGAAGGACAAACTGACCACTTCTCCTTGCTCTGCTGCTTCCTCCGCCTTCGCTCCAATTTGAATTATTTTGTGTTATTTCAAATTTAAACTTTATGTTCTCTGTGTTTTTTCATTCTTCATAAAAGCTACCTCTGGTCTTTCATTCTGCTTAGCTGCAACACCTTCCCGGAGGGGGCATTGGCTGAGCTACTGCTGCCAACAACTTAACATTCACATTCTATGAATGATGCACTTAGCCCTCTTGTTCAGTTTTAACCCTCTCTCTCTCCTGTTGGCTGTACTTTTGTTGTGACTAACTGTATGTGCTCTCTTTTGTCCAACAGCTTTTAAAAACAGCTTAGAACTTATCTGTTAAGATGCAGTTCTCTCCTCGATGAAGCCAATAAAGGTGTCACTACCTCAATTAACTTTAAATTTGAGCAGGGATTGTAGGGGGGGGTTATTCAAACTGACAACCTAACAGTTACAGGACAAACTCCTGCTATCCTGGTCACCCCAAGATGGCTAGTGCAGCTGAATACAATCTGCAGACAGTGACAAACAATATCATGATACTCAAGTGTATGTCTATGTAAAGGAAAAAGAAAAAATATGGACCGAAAATAAAGCCTTGTGGTATCTCATAGATCAAATCAGAAAATCTGTCATGATGTGGTTTATGTCTGAGATAATATGTGGCTGCTGGAAGGTCTATCAATATTAAAACAGTAAATTCCCCTGTGTCTGCGGTCATCATGATGTCACTGGACACTTTAAGCAGTAAAGCAATTTGTCTTGAAAGAATGCAAGTATTTCATGGAAAAACAGATTGATATTCATCAAAAATGTTGTTTGATTCCAAAATAAATCAGTCAAGTCAGTTACAGATTTGTCTAAAATGTAAGGTCATTTGGAAATGGGTCTGTGCCTTCAGAATATTACTAAATCTTACAAGTTCACATTTTTTCATTCAAAAAATAGACATGGTGACTGTGAAGATGTTACAAAGTCACTTAAAAAAAGTCAAATCTCTTTAGCCTCACCCTCAATTTGACAAGAAACAGAAATGGGAAAGAGAAAAGAGGGGAGAGACTTAACAGTATGAGCTTTTAAACCACATCCCCTACACCACACCCCTTTTTACAGTGCCAGATTTTCCCAAATGTATCAGAGGCAGCATAACTAAGCCAAGTGGCAGTAAAATGTCTGATAAATTAGGAGAAAAGCTTTCCATTGAAGAAGAAGACTGTCTGCAAGAATCATTTTGAAGGAATAAAGGCATCTGTTCTTGCAACCATACCAAATACAAGCCCTAAATGTATGGGGCTTTTCTATTTATGGTGTTCTCTATACATGCCAACCCTGTATATGTACAATGTTTTTAGGTTTTCCTCTGACAACTCTCCACATCAACACACAAGATTTGCTCCCATTATTCCTTGCACAGTAACTTAAACACAGTCAGACTGAATAAAGAGCTCATGAGAACTTCTGTGAGAACTACCTAAAGTGACTTCCTTCAGAGGTCATTTGGCTGCTTCTCTGATTGGTGCTTTTCTTGTCCAGCCTCTCAGTTTAGCTTCATGACCATGACTTTTTTGGGTTTTGCAGTTGCCTCATACTCAGTTGTAAGATGATGGATTGAAAAGTGCTCTGTGGGACGTTAAGAGCTTTCAATATTGTTATTTTCTATATCCTAAATTTGATTTAAAGTCCTCCACAACTTTATCCTTGGCCTGTCTGCTGTTCTTTGGTTTTCATGACGCTTTTGTTCACTAATGTTCTCTAAAAAATCTGTGAGGCTTAACTGTATTCATACTGATACCAAAGACACACACATGGACACTGTTTGCTAGGTGACTTTAGAAGACAATTAGCTGCACTGCATTTTATTCAAGGGCATAAGCTTAAAGAAACAATCACACCAATTCAGATTTTGATTTTGTAAATATTGTTGAAAACCATGTAGCATTTTGTAATCTCATGCAAGATCGCATTTTTATCAGATAAAATCCCAATTAAATGAAATAAATTTGTAGTTGTAATGTGACAAAATATGAACAAAAATGTAATGGGGATTGAATATCTTTGGAACTCAATGCTTATTTACATTAATAGGCAACTCCAAATTCACCTGAATGTGTGCATGCTCTAATGTGTCTCTTGGTTAAATCCAAAATAGACAGGTGGTCTCTCCTGGATGTACCTTATTTCTGCCCACTGAATATGCTGCAGCGACAAGTAACTCTGACTAGGGCCAAGCAGGTGGAGAAAATCAATTTGCTGGACATAGGAAATGTATTTCACTGAGACAAAGTATAAAGTATGAGCCAGTACACTTTGGTAATATGGTTGTATAGTTTCAGAATTCTTACAAATATGATGATATCTTATGATCAAAGAAACGATGTTTTCATTTGACACAATACTATAATGCACAGGTTGTGTGCAAGTCCCCAGAAGCTTTTCAGGAAACTGTTACAGTTCTAGAACACCATTAAAAACAGCAGCACCACTGTGTAGGTGACATATTGTTCCCTACAGATCACCTCAAGTGTTTAAACACTGGATCTGAGTTCATGTGGACTTTACCGAGGGGCAGCTTGGTAGCTCGTCTTTGTTGAAAAGTGTTTTTAAAAGCATGGTCCTTTCATAAACAAGCCATGGCCTGATAACATTTTCTCCATTAGTAAGAGTGCAGCTTCTTTGCTTTAAGCGGTTATAAATGAGGGCTGAACTGTTGCAAGTAAATATCACACATAATGTTTAGTGCAGTGGTTTATATCTCATTCAGCATCTCAGTCTATCACCGAGACGTGGAAAACTTTAGAACATGGACTGTCCTTCAGCCTGCCTTCTTTTTCCATCCTTCTCAGTGTTTCTTTTGTGTCTGTATTCATGCCTCTCCACCTGTAAACAGTTTGGCGTTAATATAAGCATGCAGTTACACTTCATCAGTGCTCATATAGGCAAGGTTTATTAGAGTTTATGAGATGTGCACACAAGTAACGAGGTCCCTGGTTGAACTCTCACAAGGATCGAGATGAAGGAAGTGAAGAAAAACTAAACAGCGGGCATCCGCCTCATACTTTGCTCTACGGGATGCATTTGTGTGCGTGCGCGCATGTATGTTGGTTTGTGTCTATGTTTAGGGTGTTTGTGTATCCTTTCTCCAGCAGGACCCCCAGATCAAAACCGCAACCCACTCTCCCTCCTCATGCCTCGCTCTTTCTCTCTTTCTCCATCTCTCCACCCCCTCTCTCATTAAAAACTGCAGGCCCTGGTTTCTAATTAAATCCCACTTGAAAAGTCTTAAAGTCAGCCTCAGATTGATTCAATTTGCATTTCTGAACAGAGAACATTGCCTAAAAGGATTAATAAATTGGACGAAAAAATGCCTTCTTTCTGCTCTGTGCCGTCAGAGCTTGTAAGACAACATCCAAAGAGAAATACCACCCCCCCCACCCCAACAAGAGTCGATCCAACATATGCTCTTGCTCTTTCTCTTGCATGTCCCTCCCAGGATGCTAGAAGAGATGTGATGTGTGTATTACGACTGTGTGCACACATGCATGTCCTCGTCCGTGGAAAACGACGAGAGCAGGAAGCCCTCGGAGGCTTAGTTGCAAAGGAATACACACAGTGTGTGGCTCGCAGTGTGCATGAATGTCGAAGCATTTGTGTGAGAGGAGGGTGACTTTGTTGTATCATGCCAAAGTGCTGAAAGTGACAAGAAGGCACAGTACGGGGAAGATCTTCGCTGCTCTATCTGCAAGTGCCGAAACAGGCCGCAATGATGGAGCCATGCCATTAGCTAGTGGACACCTTCAGCAAGATGTCTGTAAATCCAAAAATTAGTTGCCAGCTATGAGAGCCAAATTTGCTAAGTGTGATAACTGGAAAAGAGCAAAAGCAGGAGATTCCAATCAGACAAAACACTCAAACTGCTTTCAAAAAGTCAGGGAGAAAAGGACTGTGGCAATGATTCAACTAATACAGTACCTTGGAAAAGTATTTGTGATTCATCTGTGAGGAATGGTTTTCACTTTTTTTTTTACCCAAACAAAAACCCCTGAAGAGAGGGATCCCTTTTTATTTCACTCCTTTTTCACTATTTAATAAGGTACAAGCAGTTTTCAGAAGTCACCAAATTAAGTAACTGAGTTCACTTATTTCTAGTTTAATCTCTATAATATTTTTCTGATAAAACTACCCACTGCTGAAGTCCATTGATTTGTTCTGTCTTGGCAAACGTCAGGAAGACATTAATGGCATAAACTGACAAATCAGTATTGCACTTTGGCAACAAAATGGGGAAAGGTTTAATGTGTATAAATAAATTTGCAAGACAATGTATGTCTTGCAAAATATTTTCATGTAGAAGCTGCACATTTACAAAGGTCTTGTATATTTACATTATATGCTACAATGAAGCAAATGTTTTCTTATAAGTGAGACATTTACAAGTAAGTTAAAAGGGATAGAGTAGTTTTACTTTTCAGTATGTTGTATATAATTATATGCTTTTTTTATTATAAACATCCAAAAATATCTTGTCTGTAATACTTTCATTGAATACTTGTGTGTGATTTTCAATCTGCATGTACATGTTTAATACTTTTCTACATTTTCTGAAGATAGCATTTAATTATTTTTGCCTTTCTCATGAAAAAAATATTTTACTAAGTATATATTTCTTTAGCAACGAGAGCTAACAAATCCTAACTAATGTGTTAAATCTAGAGAGCCAGAGGTTTATAAAGAGAAGATCTTCGTAGATTTAGTTGGCTCAGTGGTTGAAGATTTTCTAATAAAGAACTCTAACAATATGGAAAGCCCATGATCCACTCAATCATGATCTAAAGAGGGACCCTATACAACAGATATAGACCTGAAGTTTTATATTATCAAAGACACAACAAAACATGTTCAATGGAAAAGAACATTCAGAATCCAGGGAAATATAGATGAGTTAATAATAGAAGATGATACCAAGATAAGCAGAAGATGTATGAAGTGCGTTGTAGTCAGATAAGAGTCATGATGAGGAGGACCTAAAGTGTCAGAATTATAAAGCCTAGTTTATAAAAGACAACACTGACCCCTAGTGGTGCTACGTGGAAGCAAGCCCCAATTTTGATTTGAAGGGTCTGTTGGTTTATGCAACAATTTAAACTATAATATGTTTGCATGGCCAAAATACACATTTATTCTTAGGTGTTGTACATTTTTAAGTTTTTTATGCAATTCTGTTCCTATAAGGGTTTAGGTCTTTGGACGTTTTAGTTCTGTGAATGTGTGCTTAGTCCCCTTACCAATAAGTCTTGCATTAAGCTACACAGATTCCACTTAAAGGGCAAGGCCATGAGGTGTGTGTGCGAGTGTGTCTGTGCGTGTTCTAATATTGGCACCCGGTGGATTGGAGCTTCCTTTGATGCAATGAAGGCTGACAAGCGTGAAACAGGTCCAAGCAGGCACGTGGGCGCTGCCAATTAACCCTTTTCACTGTGTGAAACCAAACATAATTGCCTGTGTGTGCTGGAGGCCAATAGGCCATGGCCTGCCCAGCGTAGGCTGAAATGGGCATTAGCTGTGCTGCCAGGTGACCATTACACACAATTGAACTGCTGGGTGTCTCTCCAAATCACATAGTTACAGTTGCTGTCTTCCCCTAATTGGCGTGATATTACCAAATGGTGCGTAATTTTAATTTTCACACTTTTTCAGTTTATTTTGAACATATTTTTAGATAATGTAGATTTAGTAGAGCATCTCAAATATCGTTGTATTATAACTTAGCAATATTCATTTTAAAACTTTGCACGGGTTTAACTCTGGCAATATGCTTTGCCGTACTTTGATTTTTTTTTTTTTTGTCTCCAGAAGAGAAAGTAGGGAACAGACAGAACAGAATGTATAAGGAATACTAAATCAAACTTATATGTAATGATAATCATATTTTTGTTGATATGATGCAGACATATTTTTAATGCATAAAACAAGAGCACCGTTTAAACTAGAGTGTGTCCTGTAGAATCGATATTGAGCAAAATTCTCCATAAATAATCAAATATTCACATAGCCATTAAATAGCCACGTATTCCTTACTCCAATAAGGAATACATAGCTATTCCTTATTCCTTTTGGAATATGTGACTATTAGATAGCTGTGGCTATTAAATGATTTAAAATAAACAACTTAGGCTAAAATACATTAGAAAAGCATTGTTGCTCATCTCAGGAAAAGTTCTTCAATGAAAACAATTTGTTCAGTTTCACATTGTCTATTTTTTACACAGTAAGTCTAACAATATAAAGTATATACAAAAAGTACACATAAATTCTACAACATCACTGGAAAGCAACATAGAATAAATAGTAAGTTCATACTTGTGTACTACTCAGAGTTGATGTTTGTTAATCATCATTAATTAAGTTCACAGTTCGACTTTTAATCTGAAAAATGAGCCTCATTGGAATGCACGGACTCTAATTTATTGTAGATGCCGGCCAGACAGGCAGATAGCTCTGTATTGTATTGTATTATGGCCGCTAGTAGGCGTTATTCTGCAGTTTGTTGCTGTAGTCTCACCGTGCGCCTGCCTGCCCGTCCAAGTAGAAATGCTGGCAAAACACCCCCTCCTCATCTTGTTGAAAAAAAAAAATGGCGGACAAGCGGTAAATCTACGTTTGAAATACATTTCTACCTTACAAAGCAAGGTAAACTTCCCCGGACCAACCAACGGGCGTCTCGCTTCAGGTTCCGCTCAGGGTCGAGTCCGGACTACCGTTGGATGAACTCAACGGTCCCGCTGGGCTCCGGTTTTGCTAATGCTAATATTTGCCATCGGGTCAGGGAGCTAGCATGCTAGGCTAGCTTCCAGTGCAGTGGGCATGTCTGGTTGCATGTGTTTAGCGTGTCCCGTAGGATGTTGCGTGTCCACCAACTGAATGCATGTTGTATTTCTTTCACTACTTGTTTTAATTTCAAATATTATGCTACCTGTAATGCAGAGCACTGCGCATGTTTTTGCTGCTAAATGAAAATATTATGGAAAAAAAAATAGCACAGGAGAAAACGAAGGAGGGGGTTTCCATGTGTTTGGCTTTGTGTTGGGGTCGGATCTGGATTTGTTTATGGGAATGTAAGCTGCGACAGTGTGTCCGTTTACAACAGCGTACAGTCCCCCAGATATAGAAGCCAGACGGGTCAATCAGCAGGACCCCTGTGTTGGCATCAGGGGGGGGCGAGTGTCTAACGCCAGTCTTCCTGTCGCTTCTCCAGCTTTGAAAACAAGGAGCGGGGTTGCTTTAATTCGGACGCCATCCCCCTTGGCGGAGGAAAAAGGCGCATTTCTATTGAAAGGGGAAGAGAGAGGCTGTCCAACGGTTATGAAGTTTTAAGGTAAGCTTGTTTATAAGACTTGCACAATTTAACGGAAACCGAATCCTTTGTCAAAGCATGTTATTCAGGCTTAGTTAATTAATGAAAGCGTTCATACAGCGATTATGTTTTTACTGGAAACAATCAAAGATTTGCTAGATTGTTAACTGGTTTTGCTTTGTTTCTCTTATTTTGTTTTTAACCTACAGTACACTGTGGCTGCTGCATAGATTGCTATTATTATATTTTGATGGGTATGTTTGTTATACTATTAAGCTTACAGTAGGATGGTGAGTTTCTTGATGAGCTTGTCCATATTAGTTTGACCCTGACCTTTTCATATGATGACGGACTGGATTCAAAGCATGCTGCTGACTGATTTTAAGTGTTAACCTTTCATCTTTTGCAATCCGAATTCTACTCTTGTCTCCCTTACATATTTTAAGAACCTGTTAAATAATCTGAATTTTAAACTACCGACCTTACAGTTAGGAGTAGAGGTGCACCGATCTGGATTTGCTGGTCAATACCAATTTCTGGTTCTCTTCACTGTTTGATCAGCTGCTTCTGATTTTGATGCATTTGATTTTTAATGAGGATGATAAAAGAGCAACCTCCATTGTAGTTTTGAATCTGTTTGGAAATAAAAAAAATATATATAGAATTATCCCTATTTATATCAAAACATGTCCAACTGTCTTAATTTTTATTAAACTCAGAAGGTGCATCACAGTACATACTAATGATTCACATACTGGGATACTGTTGGTGGAACTCAATGCACTAAATGAATGTATCAAGAGAAAATTGACTAATTTCATTCTTTAGTCGATTGATTGCTTCGTCATGCTCATAAAAACAAGAAGGAGGTTAGGGACAGTTATTTTGCATAAATGGAAATATGACCGATATGTCGAGCTGGGTGCATCTAACAGATTATGCAACATCTTCATGAACATTTGATTTGAGAAAGAGTAATAATACATGCTACTTTTAAACACTAAATAAGTAAATAATTTTACTTAAATGTGGACTGAAAATTCTACTCTTAGAGCTGCTGACTGTCATCAGTAGGTTCAAATCAATTAGTTGAAACTAATAATTTGATGTGTGTGCAGATTAATGCATAATTATATTTTATAGACAAAAATGTTTTTTTTGTGTGGTTAACAGTGTTTAACTGTGATGTTGTCCCATATTCAGTCTGAACTCATACCGGTAAAGCACTTATACATAATAAGCTCACTCCTGTTATGTCCTTTTGCATATTAGTCAGTATCATGCTTGGTTAAAGTAGCCAACAGCATCCTGTCAGTAAAACGACAGGATGCTCCTAAAACGAAAGCACCATCAAGTTATTGAGCTTTAAGATTAAAAATTATATTCACACTGTAATGCTTATTTCCTGATTTTTAATGGTATAACTGTCACCACTGTCTTAATTTTTTTTTTAGATACATAAAATTTCATAAATGTATAGTATTATTTTGTTTATATGAGATTATTTTGTCTTTCCAGAGGAGAACACTGCTGTGTTAGCTGGTCTAAATTGTTGGAGCATGAGGAAACCTGTGCCACAAAAAGGTAGGAGTCTGGAAACCATACGCAGCAGTAAATCTTTCTTCTCATTCTTGATAGTTCACTTTTATGCTACTCTTTAAGCATAGAATTATGATGTTAAAACCATCCCCAGTTGATACTCTGAGCAGGGATATTTGGCAGTTATTGCAAGACACAAATGAGGAATTAAAAAAAGAGATTGTTTCGCAACCCTTGCTTTGCAGCTCTAGAATGGAAAGATGCCCGAATTATCAAGCATGCTCGGAGTGGACGGCCCTCCCGGGTGCCCTCACAGTACCAAGGTACCAATAATCTGGACAAGTCACTGCTTTAAAATGATGTTCTGTTATTTATGTCATTTAATAATTATAGCTGCAATTTTTATATTGATCATAGAAACCCAAAGCCTGTTATGTTATGTTTTTGATCTTACATGCAGTAGATTTACCCTCATCCTTGCAACTTTTTCTGCAGCAGGGCACTTCAGCTGGGAGAAATACTTGAAAGAAACCGGGGCCACTGCCGCTCCGTCTTCATGTTTCAAACAGGTGATCACAGTTTTTCAACTTTAGCTCAAATTTCTCCTTTCGCCACTGTAGAGTTTTACTGCTTTTTACCTGGCTCATTTGTCATCAACACACAGAGTCTGACTCCTCCACTTAACGAGTTCAAGGTGGGGATGAAGCTGGAGGCCCAGGACCCCAGGAACACCACGTCCACCTGCATCGCCACAGTGGTTGGCCTGACGGGTTCCCGACTGCGACTGCGCCTCGACGGGTCGGACAATAAGAACGACTTTTGGCGCCTGGTGGATTCCTCGGAGATCCAGCCGATTGGCAGCTGTGAAAAAAGCGGAGGCATGCTCCAGCCACCGCTAGGTGAGAGGAAAACATGCACAGGCTTTTAACTTTGTCTTAGCAAGGCTTTCTGTAGTTTGTCCTCTAGAGGTCAGTAACTGCATTATGTTTCTGCATGTCAATATTTTTGTGTCACATTTTGGAATTCTTTTGTTATTTATGTATTAATTCAGAAAAAACATATTTATTGTGGTTTTTTTTGTATTTTTGAAAAGTAGTTGAAATTTGTTCCTTCTTTTATCTATGAGAAAAATAAATGAAGTCTGACAGTTTTGTGACCAATTTTTTTGGTCAGGAAATTTATCAATTCACAAGCAGGAGAACTATTGACATATTTCTGGGTTGATTAAAGTAAAAACAATTGTTTCCTGTTAAGTTATCATTTCTGCCTCCATGTGGTTTGTAACACAGATTTAATCATTCAGTCCTAAATCAAATGACTATTTCTTTCAGGTTTCCGTCTCAATGCGTCTTCCTGGCCCATGTTTCTGCTGAAGACATTAAATGGGGCTGAAATGGCTCCCTCTCGCATTTTTCACAAGGTACCTGTACATAGTAAAAAAATCTGTTCAGAAAAACATACTTGAGTATGTGTGGAGGGTAAAATTAACATGTTTAATTATTATTTAGCTACTCTCTTATTGACAGAAACACAAAAAAACTGCAACTCCCGTGAAAGTTTAGATTGGGGCAGCCCTGGGAAATTAGCTGCTGACTGGAACGTGTTAACAGTTAATTTAGAGGAACCATATAGGTGTAAGATGCCATTAAGGAGGACACTATTTATTTCAACATGTTGAAACATGCAGTTCATTTAGTCTGCAGGATAGCAAGAGGAAGCAAGACTTTTAATCTCTGTTGAAACTTGCTAGATTTGGAAATACTGACAACCATTTGGAGATGTCAGTTAAGTTAGGCTCTATATTCTATAGCAGTGGTCCCCAACCTTTTTACCGGTCAAGGCTTGGCAATTTTACTGTGGCCAGGGGGTGAGGGGGAATCGTCGCAGATTGTCGCTTGCGATAATTGCAACTGATCCTCCTGTACTGTGAGGCGTGTCACGACTGATCTGGTCCAGTCGGTAGAACGTTGGGACCGCTCCGATCTAAAATCGGGCATATTCAACATTGTTTCGGCCCGACTATCGCAGCCTGTGGGGTTTTCCCTGACAGTGAGCGAGAACGTAGCCTGTTAAGTGTGACAGGTAGCCAATCCAAACAGCTGATATTGTGCAACTGAGAGCCCGGTCTAGTGCTTAATGCAGCAAATAGAGCTCATACCTTCATTTATCCAAACCCTTTCCTTTTTGTTACGTCTTTTATTGCTTAAAATGAGTCCACAAACTATCACTGTTTCTACATTGTCATCTGTGTTTGTTTTTTCTAAATTCACGTATGGTATGTTGGGGATTTTGTGGGATTTTCTTCTGGAATCGGGATGTTCGTGATTGGAATCGGTTCGTGTGTGGTGTGTTGCTCCTGTCGTGTGGCTGGAGACAGGAACCGATCGAACCTCTTGTACATCATCTCTGTGGTCACAGAGGTTTGTAAATCTGCCGACAATTCTTAAATTATGCCATGCGAACCAGACTTAAGACTCACAAGCTCTACGACCACTGCCCTAATAATATCAATATAATATAACATATGCAATTTTTCTCTCACACACACACAAAATACTAAAATTGTGCATATACACTACAAAAATACAAGTATCACACACGCATACAATTTTTTTCTCACACGCATACATAAAAGACTAGGATTGCACATATAAACTAATAAAATATAGACTCACCTTTTGTATGTGTGAGAGTTGTGACCGAAGAAGCGGGGCATAATTTGGAGATCAGATCGCGCATGCGTTGATACCACAGTGACGTCAGCTTTAAGTTGGATAGAGGAGCTACACGGTGTAAGCAGCGTTTAGCTCAAGGTTAATCCAATTTATGAACGCTAGTTTCGGCCCGCTGTTCTCTCCCGCTCCCTCCTCAAGCGCTCGGAAGTTCACTTAGGTCTGTACTCCGGCGTTAGCTCCTCTTCGTCCTGTGTTAGCTCCTCTAACTCCGGCGTTAGCTCTGCTTCGTCCTGTGTTAGCTCCTCTAACTCCGGCGTTAGCTCCGCTTCGTCCTGTGTTACCGGCGTTAGCTCAGCTTCGTCCTGTGTTAGCTCCTCTAACTCCGGCGTTAGCTCCGCTTCGTAGGGCGTTAGCTCCTCTTACTCCGGCGTTAGCTCCTCTTACTCCGGCGTAAGGTTCTAACGCCTTACTCCGGCGTTAGCTCCGCTTCCTCCTCAAGCGCTTGGAGGTTCACTTATGGCTCCGACACCGGGGTAAGGCGTTAGAGCCGGAGTAAGCGGCGTTTAGCTCAAGGTTGAGCCGATTTATGAACGCTAATTTCGGCCAGACGTTCTCTACCGCTCCCCACTCGAGTGCTTGGAGGTTCACTTAAGGCTTATTCCGGTTCTAAGGCCGCTTACTTCGGCTCTAACGCCGGAGTACAGACCTAAGTGAACCGCCGAGCGCTTGAGGAGGAAGCGGTAGAGAATGGCTGGCCGAAATTAGCGTTCAAAAATCGGATTAGCATTGAGCTGAAAGCAGCTAACACTGTGTAGCTCCTGTATCCAACTTGGAGCTGACGTCACTGTGGTATCAACGCATGCGCGATCTGATCTCCAAATGATGCCCCGCCTCTTCCGTGACAACTCACACATACAAAAGGTGAGTCTATATTTTATTAGTTTATATGTGCAATCCTAGTCTTTTATGTATGCGTGTGAGAAAAAATTGTATGCTTGTGTGATATTTTATTAGTGTGTTTGTGCAATTTTAATATTTTGTGTGTGTGTATTAGTTTTTAGTAGTGTGTGAGAGAAAAAACATAGATTTTGTCCTAAACAGCCCCTCATACTGTCCCCTGGACTTAAGTTCGTCCGTCCCCTGGTCTGTTTCCTCCCCTCCTCCCGTTCATTCCTTCATTCACCTCTAATCTATCCTCCGCCCCAGGCCACATTTCTCAAACAGGTATGGGGCAAGGTGAGAGTTCATCTATTAAACTGACTGAAGATAAAAACATAAACTAAAAATTGGAGTATAGACATTTTTTATAATTGCTTTTGTGATCCTGCATCTTTATTATTAAATTGAATATAATTTCAGATTTTTGTATAAGTTTTCTTCAGGCTAACTTAGAAAGTGAGCTATTATTGTTACAGGTTAATTTTCTAAACTACAAAAAAGTAGCCAGTAGAGAAGCTCAAATATGAAAAATTGGACTGATATTGATATCCAATAGTAACACTGCTGTTATGCCACATTCACCAATATTTTATTTTATCAAATTTTTTATGCGATTAGGCGATTAATTGATAGATTACTCGATTACTAAAATATTCGTTTACAATAGCCCTAATTTTAACTCTCGATAACGACAAATCATTGGGAACCCTGGGCTTGTTTCTCTGCAACGAGACGGTCCCATCTGGGAGTGATGGAAGACAAGCAACAGCCGAGGTGTGTTGCTTGAGCACAGGGTGCTTGGTCTCTACTTGGCAAGCAGTTTGAAGACTTCATTGCCTCATTATCGAGCCGGTCGCCGCATATCATGCAGAGAGGGCCTGGAATGTGGGAGTCACCTACCGGTCCAGGATAAATCCATTCTCCTGTCTCTTCTCTGGGTCTTTTCCCTTTCGCAAATAAACTTTCCAAGGACATCTGTTTCTTACTCATTTTGTTGCTTGTGGGCTCAATGTTGGCGCGTAAGACGTAACCGAGAGAATCCGGTTAAAGAATTTTCAGAATAAAAGAACCTTCAGACTCAGATAATCCATAAAACAGAAATATTTAACTATTTTTTGTGCGGCCGGTACCATTGGTCCACGGACCAGCACCGGTCTGCAGCCCGGGGTTGGGGACCACTGTTCTATAGGAAATGCACACAGTGTCTGCAATTCTAATAATGTGAGTCATGCTAAAATTGCTAATATGAGAGGCTAATCACTGTAAAAATATCAACTATAATTTTCTCTATTTCAGATATCAGTAAAACCCTATTTATAGCAACTGCTTTCACACGTCATCATGTTGCCTCTGCCTCTAATACAAATAATTACAGCAAAGGGACTATAAAACATTTTGAATATTTTTATTTTTTTATCTTTATACATGTGTCAATAGCTCTTAAATAGAATTTGCTAAAATTGGCATAAGAAGGTCAAATCTTTAACAAAAGAACGGAGCACAAGTTTCTGCATCTCTATCACATCAGCTAAATTCTTTGCACCCAATAATCAATATCTGACTCCCTTTGTGCCTCTATCTTCCCCAGCAGGAGCCTCCCGCTCCAGACCAAAACTCTTTCCAAGTGGGAATGAAGCTGGAGGCGGTGGATCGGAAAAATCCACACTTTATCTGCCCGGCGACGGTCGGTGCATTGCGTGGAGTTGAGGTGCTGGTCACCTTTGACGGATGGCGTGGAGCCTTTGATTACTACTGTCGCTATGACTCGCGGGACATATTCCCAGTTGGCTGGTGTGCCCTCACTGGAGACAACCTTCAACCACCTGGCACCACAGGTTTGGACCCCAGCTGTTGCGTAGTTTGCATAATTTAGTTGTTTTATTTCTATGACTATTAGGAACATTAAGAGAGAGAATTGTCTTTTCACCAATATTGAAGCCATTGTGGACTGTTAGGTCTTAAAGTGTTAAAGTTGGACCAGAATGTGGGATTTCTTTCCACCAAACTGCTTCCTGTGCTAAAGTAGTGCTGCTGCTTCTTTCTTAACTCCAATTTATTTCTGCTGGTACTGATAAATTGGTGCTGTTTCATTCACTGAGCCAAAGGAAAAAAAAAATACTGTGGTCAGCAACCAGAAGAAGGCTCATAGAGTGGATACATCCCTCCATCCGTCCTGTATTCTCTTTTATCCCTGCAGGGCCACAGGAGTGTGATGTCTGGTCTCCAGTGGTGGAGAAGCAACAACCAATCACATAACTTTAAGCACCAAGTAATATAGGACAAAAGGAGTTTAATAAAGCTGAACTTAGCACAGGAATACTTTATATTTCTGCTTTTTTTAAAAAAAAAATTTTTTTTATTTAAATTACTATCACCTATGCGGTCAGGTGAGGCACAGCCTCACCTATCATCATGGAAAAATAATGTATAATAATTAATTAAATAATTAATTTTGCTATTTTCACCCTGTGGTTTGTACTATAAAGTACCTATTTTTCATTTAGCTTAACCAATTCAGATTATTTTTTCTTCAAAATCGCCGAATCTTCGCATTTTCCCATTCAATTGCTCGGAAACGCAGCCGGTGAGGCAGCAGCGAGCTGAGCCTTACCTGGTATTGCGCAACCTCTCACTAACTGCATTGGGTTCTATTCTGTACGTCGCCAATAAAATGGCGAAAAAACATTTAATGTATGAACTTATTTTTCATAATTTAGATTATATAATATAATGTACAGTTTTCTTGTCACCAACTGTGTGTGTAATGTGTTTCGTGTGCTGAGGAGCGATCATGAACGGCAGAGAACAGATTCGAGGTGAGGCAGGCAGTTCTCTTGCCTCATGGCAGGGGGCGCTCATGATCCCAGACATTGTGACTCCACAACTGCAGAGTAAGAGACAGTAACAGCGAGCTAGCCATGGAGCTAGCCATACAGTCAAGTGCAGCGATATATTTATAGTTTTCTCCTCCTGTCACAGCAATTATTTATTAAAAATCGCAAAAGAAATATTAAGCCTAAAACCTTTAGTCTATTGCAACAGACTAAATGTTCTGCTCTGTATGGGAAATATTTATGTGGGGTTTTTTGTGGCGTTGTCAGTTGCTATGGCAACGAGTCTGCGCGTAACTACAGAGAGCGAGAAAGAAGTGGTTTTGAGTTGTACTTTAACGATTTTTCTTGTTGCTGTGGAGCACAGCACGAAATTAATAATATCTACATGTCCAAGTTTGATTGAGTTAACGGAATTATTCTACGGTGGCAGCGCAGCTATGCATGACATAGACACTGTATCCATAAACACAGTTTTTGACTTTGTTGTCTTGTGATATCCCAGGTAGGGATATTAAGGACAATTTTAAATACCGTGTTTAACTGTCAAAGAACAGCGAGGCATGACTGGTAATGTTTGAGAACACTGCCAGCTGATCACCATTGTTTAATAAATTAAGATATTGTGTAATCTTTGAAATAATGAGATTTGTGTGGCAGACTCGCATCCTAGCACTGCAGTCCTCCACACTGCCTCTGAGAAACCAAACCTGTTGGGTAAAACCAGTAAAGAACTGGCTGTGGCAGCAGCAGTGGTTTGGTTTTGATTTATTTTTGTTTCTGTTTTTAGTTTTACTTTTTACTCAAACAAGGAGGGATTTGACCCTGCAGAACCTCTGGATAAACATTTAAGAATGTCTTTATTACACAAAAAGTCTTGCTTTTTTATATTTATTTAAATTTTCAGTTATATCAAAAATGAAATGGAAAACAATCTGCATTGGTGAGAGTTGCATTGTATGGTCAGAAAAAGCAGAACCGTTGCATCTTTCTAGCAGTTCTCCTTTTTCGCTCATTAAACCACTCCCACGAGCCAATCTCAGGCATGTGCATGGCCTCTATGGCAGCTAAAAACAGAACAGTGTTAATGGGGCTCCAAATCTGCCAAACCCATTCGCTCACCACGTCCTCCTACAGCAACTTTGTTCCCCTTAAATATGTGCTCTACTCTAAAAACGTCTGTAACTATTAACAGGAAGCATGAACACATCAGTGAGAAGGTTCAGATGTCCTGATTTCTCTTTGACTTGCTTTGTGTCGGTGAGCTTTCTAAAATATGTTTGCCATGCTTGAAGCCAGGAGTCTAACTGGAATTCTGCCTTTACATTTTTAGCACTATATGGTCTTGTCTCATTGCTGTTTATACTCTTTCGGGCCTGCTTTTCATCTAAACGAGCATATTTACAACACCTATGACATCTAACTTCATAAGTTATTTTTATTGTTTGCTTAAGCAGGAAACTCTTGGTTTTTAAAGCTGTAACATTTCAGAAGTGGCTGCCATGTTATATATTTTTTTTCTTTTTAGCTCAAGACATGAGATTCGGTTAGGACTTGAAACAAGAGCAAAGCAGTTTATTGTGCAGGAAACTTCATAGGAAGTAGTGAGACTAGGGTTGTCTGCCACAAGGTCAGCCCTTCTCATCTGTAGAGTCCCTCGCATGTGAAGGAGGGAAAGAAAGGAGGGAAATGTGGAGGCTGGACTCTTTCTGTGGACTGCTAGTGTTTTATGAAGGTCTGGCGGCCACCCAGCTGGCAGACTGGACTGTGACGTGGTTGAAATGAGGCTGGGTACCCCTCCACAGGCCCCTCTCCCTTTGACGCTCTGGCATCCAGAGTCTGATTAAACACCTTGGAAAGAGTTTCCTTCAGCAGAGTGGCAGGAAGCAGAGAGAAAAGACAGGCAAATGCCTTGAAAGATGAATTGTTTATATTGTTACTAGATGGAGGGAAGGGAGAAAAAAAGAGGGGTGGATCACCAAGGAGCGGAAGGAGGAGTATTGCAGAGGAGGCGAGGGAAAAGAGGATCGGACATCAAGAGAGGGTGAATCTGAGGACATCAGCGCAGACAACCTCAAACTTTTGGGTTTTGTGTTTGAGCTGAGGGTGAGTTAATTTAATAAAATTACAACTGCAGTGGTGAGAAATTAGCGAAATCTTTATTGGGAGTAATGTTGCTGTAATATGATGCTGGCAGTGGTGTCATTGTGAACTCGGTGAACTCAAAGGAGGGGGAAGACAGGAGCTTGCTTGTAATGCATTCATTCGACTGTATTTACAACAACTGCAATTGATTGTAACCTAAAGCTCTTTAAACTTTTAAATATGTTACCAAGAGTTCTTTGAATCAGTTTGGGATCAATCAGGTGATTTTCTCCCAGCCGAGCTGCTAGTCCCTCCTGAGACGTAGCAGCAGCCTGCAGACGACCGTTGCATTGATCGCCGTTGTTGCTGTGTGAAAGTGTTTATTAAATACAACCCCACGGGCCAAGACCTGCGCTAATGAATGTGGCCATATCTCTCACAAATCTGCCCGTGGTCGATTCAGGGTGAACACCGCTACATTTTTGTTTGTGCAGCGTGTGTGTGTGTGTGTGTTAAGACCCGCAGGTGCATTTAAACGCAGAAATCTTTTCTACACTTTAACTTCCTTTTTTGTCTGTGGTTGTTTTTGCATGCACAGCACACATTCCTGAACTTTCCTGATGGCAAAGTGCATCGTTTGCTTGGCTTGTTTTAAGCGTTTAATGTTAGTTGGCTCTCTTTAATGTTTGACCGTGTGGTTGTTCTCTCAGAGGTTGATGTGAGTTTTATCACCGTCAGAGGAAGAGTGTGTTTTTACAGAGGCGTTAACAGACAAAAAAAATTCAGCTGACTGAATTTTTTTGTCTAAGTTTTAGGATTTAAAAGGTGATTGTGCATTTCAGGTTTCAGTTGTATCCATCTCTAACTCAAAGGCAGCTATCAACCTTTTTTGTTCAACATATTCTCATTTTTAATTTTAGATTTCCAAAGCTTAGCTGATGACTGGAAACAGTTTTAAGTCGTACTGCATGTCATTAGTGAGCAGCAAATATAATCAGAAAACCTAACAAATCACGTTCCAAAATCTATATTTCAAACAACTGTTTGAACTGCAATAAATATTAGTCTTTTAATTAGCACCAGTATCACGCTGTATGCCATGAATAATTTGGCTGATGCCTGCTTGTTATTGAACAAGCAGGCATTTACATTGCCTGGATATAAATTTATTAAGAAACTACAGTTAAGTTGTGTCCATAGATGTAGCCAGTAAAACTGTTATTCATTAACTGGAATCTGTTTGAAAACAAAACAAAAAACAGAAAGACATGAGCACTGTTTTGTGGAGTATTTCTATACTGCAAATCATATTGTTATGACATTTACCAACATCATTGCACATTGTGTGTTTTGCTAATGTTTAGCCCTGCCACAGGAAGGCTCTAAACCACTGGTTTAGAGCCTTCCTGTCTAAACTAGTAAATTAACTACTAAACTAAGGGATCTGAAAATTTGCTAAATAGAGTGAAAGGGTTGCTAAGTTGGCAACAGCGGTGTGACTATTGTTAAAACGCGTGCTCTTGTGTTGCTCTTTTCTTTCCGCTCACCTTTCTATTTTCCCAATGTCAAGAACTCTACAGCTTGAAGTGTACTTTGTCATTCCTGAAGCAGCCCCAAGAATGAGAAACTATCTGAGTTTGTTTGACCTCTGAGTGACACTGCTGAACATGTTCAGGTGTTTTGAAAAACATTTTGTTCTGCAAACAAAAAAAATAGATAAGTGGTACTATGTAGAATGAATATGTAAAATTTCCTGGAAATTATGATGACCGTTTTATTTTCTTTATCTTTTTTCTTTGTAAAAAAAAAAAAAGGTTAGATAAAGACTATGGTTTCTGTTTTTATCAGTACAGCGCAGTCCAAAATACAGACAAGTGAGCAGAAAGCTAAGTGCAGATCAGAAGAAAATGTGTGAGATGCTATGGAGCTCAACTACACACACACTTAAAGGTATTTAGGACTTTAGCTGGTTTGTTCCTACATTTTCATCCACAGATGTACTGGAGAAATTCCTGTGGGAAAATCTAAGCTTGCAACCAATATTACGTCCTCTTGGAATATCTCTGAAAAGTTTTAAGAACAAAGTACATGTCTGTAATGGCGTTTGGGCTGCTGCTTAATTCAGAAAACACAAAGAGCTTCTGTGTCACTCCGTTTTGTATGAGGGGCTTTCATCTTCATCATATACAAGTTAAATTGAAGAAATGTGGCTTTTATATCACTGTGTTTTGCATTCATCATTTGTAGGAGAGAACCAGATTGAGACAGTCTCAGATACAGTGAGTGTTCAGTGATAGGAGTTTTATTCAAACTATACACTGTGTGCTTATCAATCTCTGCCGGTTCAGCTGTGCTGCCAAAGAGCCTTGGGACACCGACAGAAGGTAGTGTGGAAACCCCAGCAATGAATCCCACCCCAACGGTGGGCAGGCCACCAGGTCAGAGAGGTCGGAAGCCCGGCCGCAGGAAAACAAAAATTACGGGACCCTGGAGCCAAAAGACTTCTACGTTGGTATCGCAGAGCATCCAGCCAGGAAAGGATTTGGAGCCCATCAAGATCCCCAAGAAACGAGGTCCTAAGCCAGGCAGCAAGGTAGGCAAGAGTCGGGCAGTACATGGTTATGCATCTGTGTTGGACCAGTGAGCCATAAACACATTGAGCTATTGTAGCATGTTGCTAGCCGCTCTTGGGAGCACATGGACATTTGTAAGGGTCGACTACAACCCATAATCCATCTTGACTACATGTAGATCACAGAATGAAAGAATAACTTGAAAAGGGCTTTTGTTATTTGTTAAATTATGTTGTTAATGAGAAGTCAACAAGGTGATTGGGTTATTTTAAACATTTGGTAAGGGTAAAATTTTTCAGTTAATGACTAAAAGCTTAAGACTTTCCTTCAGTTTTGGACTGTGAAAATCAGACTACCCTCTGAAGTGAAGGCTTCTGGTTGGGTTTTAAAGATCATTAAGATGAGCTGAGCATGTCCATGCTTTGTCATGTTTCTAAAGCAACTCTGATGTTACAGTTTTTATTGTGCTACTTTTTTTTATTATGTTATTAAGTAAGTTGTTGCTCTGACCTTTCCACTGTATTTGCAGCTGGGATGGGGAAAGAGAGATGGCTGGTTTGAGGACTCTCTGACCGGTCCGGGACGGCCAGTAGCTGGACCAGGGAGAACCAGAGGCAGACTTCTTGCTAGTTGGGCTCAGAGGATCGCTCTGCAGCAGGCCCAGGCACAAGCCCAGGCAGAACCAGAACCAGAACCAATCAAGATTCCAAAGAAACGAGGGCCCAAACCTGGCAGCAAGGTCTTTATCCAGAAACAGAAACATTATTGTAAATAGATCACTAGGATCTAAGATTATACATTTTTTAAGGGTAAATGGCTATTAAAAAATAGGGTAGTCATTTTTAAGAGTATCATAGAGCATGTGATCATGTACCTAACAAAAAAGTATACGTTTACATACAGTGAACCCTTGTTTTTCGTGGGGGTTGCGTTCCGAAAAGAACCAGTGATAGGCGAAATCCGTGAAGTAGTTACCTTTATTTTTTACAATTATCATACAGCATAATACTCTACATTGAAACCAAAGAACAAAACCTGTTTTCAGGCCCAAGCATTTTTTTTAACAAATAGAGCACGTTCTTACAAATAACTACAGTAAAATAATAATTTTAATCATCAATACGAAGTATAGTAGGACAAGTTGTGACTCCTTTCACTGTGCCTCTGACTGTGACGCTGCGGCCTGACTGCGCTCTGTAGTCTTTTTCTTCTGAAGCCTGCGGTGCAGGTGTGTTTTTTCGAGAGAAGAACGTAGTTATTGGTAGTTGTTGTCGCTCTTTACACTTATATTTAAATACCGTAAAATTATTGGCACACACGTAGAGAAGAAGCGAGGAGCCAATCAGGACGCAGAACACAATGCACTGTAAAAAAATAACTGCACAAAAAAATCCGCGAAGCAGCAAGGCCGTGAAAGGTGAACCGCGTTACTGCGAGGGTTTACTGTATTTAAATGTTGGCTGTCAGGAATCTCACAGCTTTCACATTTATTATAACCACTTCCCCAGAAGTTAAATATTTCCATCACTTTATTAATCAAAGCAAAGGCTTCACTTAAATTGTTATATTGTTTTGATATATATCTTGTTGAGAACTAATATATGAACATTTTCTATTGGAAAAGTTAGCAGTAGTTTATGGTCCAATCTGAGATAGTTTTGTTAAAATATTGTAGAAATTTAAATTACAAATTTCAATGTATTTTATTCAGATTTTACATGATGCACCAGCTTAAAATAGTGCATATTTGTAAATGGGGAAGAAAATTACAAGTTTTCAAATTTATTTTGAGAAGCAAATCTCTTACTAGTGGGCTGTGTATTTGAATTGATTTTCTCATTAAATAATCCTCTGGTAATTCATCACTTAAGCGTTGTGATTTTTGTATGTTCATACAGAGAAAGCCACGAGTTCTACCTAATCCAGTCCCAACGTCTCCCACCAGCAGCACTCCAGAGCCGGACACGAGTACTGTACCCCAAGACAACGCAACTATTCCGAACTCTGCACTTCAGGCTCCCACTGGTAAAAAAAAAAAAAAAAATAATAGCCATGGGTCCAGATAAAGTTTATTATTATTATTTAGTTTTGTTGTTTTTGAATATTAAGTGCATTTCAGCTGAGCTCAGTGTGACATCTTTCTGCTGTTGTTTACATGCACACTGTCAGTTACTTTGTGTTGTCTTAGCATAATTTAATGAACTAGTTGACAAGTTTTGTAATAAGTTGGTGGAGAAGAGCTGGAATATAACATCCACGTGTCCATATAATACCTTAGTAAAATATCCAGAGTTGTGTTTTACTAGAGGTGTAACGGTACATCTAATCTACCAAAAATATCCGTTGCAGTCCTGTACAGGATATGCTGTTTTGTTCACACATGTACTGAACAAACACAGTCCCCAGGGTTGTTTTACACCTGAACACGTGCAGGAAATGTTTATGTGTGCAACTAAGTCCGCAATGCAGTACAACTCCAAAAAGTGACACTAAAACAAGGGTTGCACTGATATAAACATTTGGGCCAATATTGATATCTGACATTAATATATTGGTGTTGCAGTCTATAACTGATATTGGAAAAATACCCAACCACACTGCTAATCACTGCTACATGACCAAACAAAATTCATACCACAGGACCAATTATTTCTGATTTGTTAAAAAAATGACTAATATCGACCAATGCTGATGTTAGTGATGCTTTATGTGCAGCCTTGACCAGAACTAAAGGGAGAGGACTCTGCCACTATACTCTACTATTTGGGAACATTAAGATTTCTCATGCAGCTACAGTGGAGAAAGGAATGATTTTTGTTATGCCACTGCATGTTACAAAGAAACTTCTTTTGATATAGATTATCTACAGTAATACCATTACACACTTGTAAAAAGTTTTGATCTATTATTTAATAAAACCATTTTTTTTTTTTCTTTCCTGAAGTTTGTGTTTATCTAAATAAGTACGGTAAGGTGGGACCTCACCTGGACCAGCGGCGCATCCAGCAGCTGCCGGACCACTTTGGGCCGGGCCGAGCCTCCTCGGTGCTGCAGCAGTGCGTCCAGGCCTGCGTGGACTCTGCCCACAACCAGGCTACAGTCTTCTCCTGCCTCAAGTCGGGACAAGGGGGCGAAGTTATTTCAGGTGTGGACTGAACATTGAAAAAAGAACACATTTTTTAATCTCAGGCTTTCCTTTAAACTGACCTGTTTTTCTAAACCAGTGTTGTACTTCAATCAAAGCAGATTGCAGTGCTTAATTTGAGGACTTGTTTAAAAAAATGGAGGGAAAATGAGGGAATGTTTGGCATATAACTGAGATGTTAAAAATAAATGAGTGATTTGCCACAACCACCTACCATATTGTTTGTTTTTTCAGCCTTTTTTGACCAGCAGCAGCACACCCTGACCCTCCCCACTGTCAGCAGTGTCACATACGTCCTCCGTTTCTTGGAAAAACTCTGTCACAACCTTCACTGCGATGCTCTGTTTGGCAGCCAGCCTGTGGCCAGAGGAAGTGTTCACTACAACAGCCACTCGTACTCTGCAGGTCAGATCCACTGTTCTTCCATCATGGCCGCTCATTTGCATCATACAGTGCCTTTAATTTAGTGTCTAGACTTCAATAAAAAAAATATCAAAGCTGTAACCACAGGACACATTTTTCAGAAAAGAGCTGGAAAGTCTGTCAGTATGTGGGCAGATAGGACAACAGCTTTTAGCTCTTAATAGAAAACAATTTTTTAAGCCTAGCTCTTAGTTTCTGAAGCAGGAGACCAAGTCTTCCAATAATTTTATGTCCACATGATTAATGGAAACCACTAAGAGAACATGTTAGGAGCAGAATTTATCAAATGTTAATATCAAAACAGAGAGGAGGGGGGTATTCATGCTTTTTATTTTTACTCAACATTTTGAGCCATTTGGCGCTACAAATGGCTACAACAATACTTTCAGAAATAACCGAACATGTTTTTATAGCAGCTATAATGTTGTTAGAACGTTATATTTGCTGTCTGAAACATATTCAACTGTGTTGAGCCACAAAACAATGATCGGAAACTCCAGGTTGACAAAATATGTTTTTGGTAATGAACAGTTTCGTACCATTAATAAACTGATTAAAAACAGTCAGAATTTTAATTGTTTTTGCTTCATGTTGGTTTGTCATGTGGAATATCGCCACATGCACATTATTTATGTTCATCTCATCACTAGGTCGGCTGCATCAGCTGGAATTTTCCCAATTTCAATTTAATGGCATGGCTGATTTTCTTTAGTCGAGAAGCTTCTATTGTCCTGACAATAATGCATTAAAAATAATTATATTTTTTCAGTTTATGTTGTTTGTCTTAGTCTTCTTTAACTACATATAACTCATATTTAAAGCCTGATCACTGCATAAACATCTGCCCTAAGTGAGTAGCCACTAGATCACTGAGTGTCTTTAAGTGTTTTTCTCTGGCCTTGTCCAGGTTGTTTTTGCCTCCCTGCATTCTTCACTAAATGAGGAGCCTGTTTTTTTTTTTGTTGTTTTTTTCCCCCCATGCTTCATGCCATCTGGTCAGCTCATTTATATCATTATAGCAACTTTTCTTGTAACTCTGAATCAGCTGTTGGTCTGTGCTCCATATGTGCTGATTTCAGAGAGGAGAGGTTTTGGAGACACCCTGACCGCGGGCCCAGGCAAAGGCACAAAGCGCTTCCAAAAGGACTTCAACGGTCCTCTAACTCCCAAACTAGCTAAACTCCCCAGGCACTCCACTGACGGTATGCAAGACTTAATATTATAGTCATGTAGTCTAGCAGGGGACTTTCTATTTGTTAATTTAGTGTGGCAGGCCATGTGAAACACTGTTATCACTTATATATTAATAAGAGTGTGCATTTTTTGTGAATGAAATTGGAGTTTAAATATTAAAATGATGTATTACTTGATTGTGTATGGACAATTTTCAAAGCCGGTATAAACGTTTTTAAAAATGAGGGCATAATTATGTTGACGTCACTTCTTTCTGTTCTGTAGGCTTAATTTTCATAAGATAAATAAATAAATCCCTACTTCTACAAAAGTGGTGGTTTCTAACATAATAGAAACTTGAAGCAGATTTGATTGAATAAATCGACTTAGTTATTGATTATTTTGCATTTTTAAATGTTAATTGAGAGCTTTGTGTTCCCAAAACACAAAAAGAAATGAATTAAGGCTCAGTAGTGGTCAATCTTTGCTGCCTTTTTTTGTTAGAATTTGCACATTTACAATGGATGGAGCTTCTCCAAAAATTAGGTTTATACATATTAAATGGCTCTAAATTCTCAGTTCAGCACATTTTATGTAAAGATTTTAATTAAAAAATGACTGCTTTGACTGGTCCAGTAAAGCTTTAAATAATCATATAAAAGAAGGTAGTTAAGCTGTAGCTCATAGCTTGTAGAGAGTGGTATTAAATTTTGGAGCAGGAGGTTAATCATTTAATCATCTTTCAATTTCCTTAGACTTTAATTAAGCTAATGGAATACTTGAAGAGATTTCTATAAGGGGGTAATAACCCCTTATAAGGGCCTTGTTCTTTTACTTAAGGCCATAACGCACACTTACACCCCTGAAAGTTGGAGCAGTATCACTGTTAAAATCTTTTAACTTTTGTTTTTGCGCAGGTGAGAATAATGTTTCAGCATTGGAGCGCTTAAAAAAGATTCCACTTTCCCCAAACTCTCCGGGTCTGATTCCTGGCCTCAGATCTCCCTCCAAGCTGCTGCATCATAACAGCTCTGCAGGTGGAACGATCTGGAAAACATTCTGCCTGTCTAGTTTTCAAAGATTGTCTTATGTCATACTTACGTGCGAATGATCAGAAATCAAGTCAATGTGCTGCGTTTGTTTTTGTATTGCTTCTGATATCTGTATGCACTTTAACCAATCTTATTGTAAAATCTGAAAATTATGTATTTTATAGTACTCTAAGAAATGGAATATTAATTTTTTATGTGCCAGAAGCGATAATCATAAAAATAAATAAGTGCTTCAGATATAACCCTTTGTAATAAATCTAAATGACACAAGTTTCACTTTTTTTAAATTAAGCAACTGAAATAAATATACTTTTCAATGATGTTCAAATTGACATGTAACAGATGTGTGGAATGTGGCTTGAGCTGCCTGTCTGTCTCCCCTTTCTAATTGAATTATAATACATATAAAACTTGTTTTTGAATGAAAAAAAAATTGTTGGATTCTTAAAAATACAAAATTCAGACCTAACCTTCTTTGATTTAATTTTGTATTTTTTTTTATTTCTTTTTCAGGCGGTTTTCGGGAGAGCCCCAGACCCAGCGGTCAGGACCCAAATCTGTGGACTGTCGAGGAAGTCATGCAGTACATTCGCGATATTGACCCAGTTCTGGCTCCTCATGCTGATCTCTTCAGAAAACACGTATGCATTCTTTTTACTCTTTTATCAGAGAGATCAGATAGCCTTTTTCATTGTAATTATTTTAATTCTTCCCATAGAAATGAGTATCAATCATTTCCATAGTACTTAAAGTGCTTTGTGTGGTTTTCTCCCTTTGCTGCAGGAGATTGATGGTAAAGCCCTTCTGTTGCTGCGCAGCGACGTAATGATGAAATACATGGGTCTGAAGCTTGGGCCCGCTCTCAAACTAACCTTCCATATCGACAAGCTTAAACGAGCTTAAAGAGGCTGAAACCAGCCAAAAGGGCTTCCCTCTTACCCAGTCTGCCTTTTCTAGTGTCGGGATATCATGCACTTCATAAAGGATATATACTGATGTAGCAATTTTCATCTGACCATCGTATGTCTGGTCTTCATGTTCTTCTTTTTCCTCATCTAATGAGGAATGTTTTTGTGTAGCACAATCCAGCTCACAGGCAGTACGGTTATGTACGGTCATTGGGTAAAAATATCCAGTTCTGTCAATATAGTCAAGGAAAATCAAAGTCCAATCCTTGACTCAATAGTTTATGGAACCACAGTTGGAATTATGTGGTTTTGCTCCTATGCTATATTTAAATTTTCAACCTGTTTCATCATGTTGCCATGCATGATGGCCAAATGCCCACAGTTTGGACTCATCTCTGCAAAGTTGTTTTGTTTCAAATTTTGTGCTGCAATTTTCCTCTTTAGACAAAAGTTTTCTTCTGGCAACTTTTCCAGATAAGCTGTATTTATTCAGTTATTTTGTTCAGTTATATTTTAACTTTAATAATTAATGTGTGACTTAAGGTCTCAGTGTAAAAGGCTGGGTTTCAGATTGTTTGCAAAAAAACCATATAACCTGTATGAGATTGATGAATGGCCACATCAGTTTCTATGAAGTTATTGCCGGGTTTTTTTTTTTTTTCAGCTTTAGATATTTTCATCTTCACTGGTTATGATTAAATCATAAAGTAGATTTCATTTTTCAGCTTTCCGTCTTAAAACCTTTGGAGTCAGGGAAGGTGATCTCAATTTTGTATTGATAGTCGAGGGAACTCATTTCAGTTTAACTTGAAATCTCCTGTGGCTGTTTTTTTTAAAAGTTTAAGGGTTTTTCAGCCTGTTTCCACAATGCTACACTTAACCTGTACATTTTCATATTTTGTACTTCTATAATGTATTTTTCAATATTAATTGTTGGGTTATTTGAAAAAGTCAGAAACCCCTAAAACAAGAGTAGGAAACACTACAGGCATCCCAATAATTGGGAATTTTGCTATTAGTCTCAGCTTGAGGCACAACTTTTGCATTTACAAGATTAATCTTGCTAGAGGGAAAAAAAAAAACATTTTATGAAAGGAGAATGATTAACTTTTATTCCAGATTTGCAGTTTTATTCTCTTTTCTACATGTTGTTTACAATGCTGTTATTTGTACTTTTCTAATTTTTATACTTCGTTAGTGCTCCTACAGGACGAGACGTGTCATACTTAGCATGTTAATAAATTTATAATTCCATTTGTTTTCTGTTTGAGCTGCAATGTCAACACGGTATGTTGTCTGTTTATACTCTCGTGTTAAGTTTGTCACAAAAATGTTCAGTTATTTAAATTAAAGTATATGCTCACATTGATCGGTGGTTTTGTAAAGATTTCTTATTACAAATATTACAAGTAAAATAAAGTCAAGCAAGGTTTTTTTTTTCTTTAAACCAAGTTAACTAGTTTAATTTAGTGTAACAACGTAGCCCGTCGACAGAGGGCAGTACAGATCTGTTTGTTTTCTATCGTAAGTCATGCTTTGTCACTGACATGCTCTACCTTGGGTGGCCATCTTTCCATCTGGTAGTCTCAGCTTGATGTTCTCTGATATTTTTACACCATGTAACTGCTTCATGCGGTTGTCTCCATTATCAGGGCTTTGGCTGTATTGCTCCTAAGTTATTTCATTAATTCTCTGCTATATAAAGCTTCCCCTCAGGCTTGTTTCAAGATAGAGAAAATAATTGGAGTCTAAGGTGCTTTTTAAAAAGAAAAAAAGTTCAATTTCCGTGTTTTTATACACATTTTTACAACTATGCCCTCCACCCGAGTGAAGACTTCCTTTAATTCTAATTTTATAGGGTTTATGAAATTTCAGACAGGTCTCCAGCTAGCCTTTCCTATTAAAGATTAGATGAAAATAAGAAAATTATGGTTTTACATGCTGAAAGGTTGCAGACAGTCTGTTAGTTTGTACAGGCTATTGTACAACTTTGCCATTCAAACTGGATTGCTAGTTCAGCTTGTCAGCTTCATATTATAAATTTAAGACCAGTTAAGCCTGTAGCAATCCATGGTCGCAGTATTTCTTTGGGATAATTTTGATTTAGAAATTGAAGTTTAGAGCTCCATAGAAAATAATTTGCTTCAAAAAATGCACTTGCATGGTTTTTAAGAGTATTTGCTAACAAAGCTGCCTCTATAATTCATGTCGAAAGAGCTCAACTGGACGGTGACAGACTATAATGAATTAAACTAGTTACCAGTTAGTTACTCTGGAAAGGATCCCAGTGCAGATCTAACACCTCAGGCTGCCATGCCTGCAGGAAATCAGATTTAAGCACAACTAGACTTTTTTTTTTCTGCAATCAATTAACTCATCCTTCTAAAAATAATAAGGCCAGATGTATGCAATCATGCTCCTTAATTGGTATTCATGATAGACTCGGGACTCATTTAAATTATTTAATTGCTTGTTATGCCAATTGTGGACGGTTTCCAATCATCATTTTTTAAACCCTCAGCAAACAGGTATTAACAGCCCTGCTTACTTTTATTGATTATCCTTGGGCTAAATGTCCTGAAGTGGTTGATTGCTTTGAACAGGCAATTATATACATTACATTGTCTTCCAGAACCATTCATACCCCTTGAATCTTTACACATCTTATGTTGCAACTACAGGAACTTGATGTATTGTCTTGAGATCTTATGCAACACCAATTTTGAAGGGAGAAGAAATCAATAAATAGTTTTCAAAATATTTACAAAAGCAAAAGTTTGAAAATGCAACATGCATTTGTATTTTGTTCCTGATAATCATGAATAAAATATAGTTTGGCCTTGAAAAGTCACCTAATTTACTAATGGAGCTTTTCAACATCACATAGCGCACCAACAAGCCCGGCAAGAACAATAATTTGAGAAGCAGCCAACGGACCTGTTCCAGCTCTAGAGGATCCGCAGAGATCCGCATCTCATGTGGTACAATATGTGAACAGGACAATTATTGTTTGTACTCTTTACAAGTCTGGCCTTTATGAAAGCATAAAAAGATGAAATCCTTCAAAATGTCCATTTACAGTTTGCCACAAGCTATGTCGAAAACATTAAATAGAAAGAAGGTGGTCAGATCAGAATTCAACATTTTCACGGTGACAAGTGGTAGCATCATGCTCTGGAGATAGTTTCTTTCAGCAGAGACGGGGAAATTGGACGGTGCAAAACACAGGAAAACTAGAAATTGAGGCAAAGGTTCACCTTCCAGCAGGACAGTAAACCTAAATGTTTAGTGGCCAATTCAAAGTACATACCTAAATCTTGTTGAGAATGTGTGGCAAGATTTAAAATGTTCTCACCACAAATGGTATTTCATCCAATCTGATAAAGCTTAATCAACATTGCACAAAGAAAACATACAAAGATTCAACATAAGTATTGCTTCAGGGTGGCTGAAAACAAATATATGCCTCACTTTTCTAAATTGAGGGGTGTAATACGTTTCTAAGTTGAGTTAGCTGAAAATAAAAGAACACCAGGTCTTTGATATCAAGCCAACGTATAGACTTCACCTGTCATCTGCATAAAAGCATTCTTGCAATCGTAAGGTACATTTTGTCCACAGATGACTAAATGATCACTGAAAACGTGGCCAAAGAATAACTTCCAGTGAAGCAACTCTGTGCAAACAGAAGACTTCAACCACACCCGCTGAGTCAAAACAGGAAAGCGTACCGCATAATGTTGAAAACAGTGACCAAGGCTGTTACAGTGAGGAGCATGAGTGCGTGTCTCTGTGTATGTGAGCATATGACACACACACACAATCTGTGCTGTGTTTGTTATGCTCTAGCACATGTGACGAGCTCAGAGCTCGTGGTTGATGCATGCGCTTGTTGATGTGTAATAGTAGCCAGTGTTTTGTGCTTTTTATAGAAGTAACAGCTCCTTGTGGTGCCTGTTGTTTTTGTGAAAAGTGTAAATTCAGGTTTCGGGTTGGTTCCCAACATTACATTGGAAATTTTTTTCTTTGGTCAGCTGCCACTTTTCTTTCACTTGGTTCTTGTCATCAGATAGCGATACTCTGGGGAAATCCTGCCCTTAGTATTTACCATTATTGTTCTACAGAGCTCCTTCATCCACCACCGTTATTGCCCCAACAGTCAGACACTCTATGAAACAGCAAAACAGTTTCACTATTTATAAAAGGAAGTCTTGTGGGCTTGCAGTTCAGTCATAACTGTGGCAAAGATAAACGGCTTTCTCAGGTCTTTACATTGCCATATTTTTTTTCTTCAACAAGTCTGACATGTTGTGTTCTGAAGAGTTGGCAGTTTCAGGGCCCAAATCAAAAAATCAGATGCAAATTTCATTTCCTATCTTCAGTTGAGAATCCAGTGAGTACAAATGCCACAGTGTTCTTCCAGTTCTAGAAGGTTTCCGAGCTCTTTGAGCAATTTATCATTGTGTTGTTTTTCAGGCTTATATGGTGAGTTTTCTCAGCAATGGTGCACCATACTTCAGGCAGGTTACACTGCTAGCCTGTCTGAAGTGACTGTTGTATGTTAATTAGAAATAATATTCAACTGTCTATCTATAAATTAATGTTCATATTGTCATAATTTTAATAGTTTTTTGTCCATACAATTGGTTCAGATAATTATAGAAGTTTTAACACCAAAGATTACGCAAGTAAACCCAAAAAGCCATTCGCAAATGGTGATTCCATTTATTAAGAGGAATAATAACCAAACCAACCTTGCCCTGTGTGAAAATATGATTGCATCCTAAAAACCTGTTAGGGTGGGTCACCAATAGAGACAATACTATCAAGTATTTGTGATAAATTCCATTGCATCTTTTAAATATCTGTGGAGAAATTGTAGCTCACCTTCTTTGCATAGTTATTTGAATACAGCCATGGCATTGTATTTCTGTGGATGAATGAGTTGTTTAATGTCCAGACTTTGAAATTTTGTGTGCATATTTATGTGTGTGATTGGCTAGTTTTGAGTCACTCAGGTGTACTTTGGTTCATTGACCTGCTGCATAACTCAAGTACAGGTCAGCTGGAGGTAGCAGACTGTTGACAGAAATTTTCCATCAGGTAGAAGACAGAATTTATTGTTTACAGCCATCAGTCTTCAATTTGCAAACCGGCCCCAGATCATCACATTACCCCTACCGTGTTTGACTGTTGACTTAATGTCTTATGGCACATCTTCCATAAAGTGTCGGGTTTTTCTTGTCAGTGCATAGAAGACAAGAAAGTCTGAGAAATTAACAGGATGTTTTGTTTGTTTTTTTTAGCAAATGTGATGAAACTTTATTGTGTGTGTTTCTTCTTTTTATTTTGGACTCCCATGGGTACAGCTTGGCTCAGTTTCTTCTTGTGAAATCATGAAAAATAACCACACCTTAATTGAGGCTAGTTAAGGTACTTTGTGTTCTTTTGTGATGTCCTGGATGAGTCACTGATGCTCTCTTCAAGTAGTTTTTAATAGACCAGTCATTTTTGGAAAGATTCACATCTGTTCCATGTTTTCTCACTTTGCAGATGATGTCTCTCACTATAGTTTCCTAGCTATCCTAAAACCTTTTGGCAAGCTTCATAACCCTTTGCAGCCCAATAGATATCAAAGACTTTGTTTCTCATCTGTTCTTGAATTTCTTTAGATCTGGGATTGGTGTGTTGTTGTTTTTTTTGTTTTTTTTAGATCTTTTAACTAATTCACGTCAGACAGGTTTTATTTGGGTCAAATCTGGATCCTGCAGGTCTGGCAATAATGAGACCTGGGTGCGGCTCATGAATTTGAACTCTGCTCTCCTTCCAAGAGTTTCAAAAATTGTTGTACCAATGGTTAATCACAGTCAATTATCCTCTTTAAGGGAGGATAAGTACTTTTTCATGTAGGTGTGGATAGTTTTATTCTGTAAATATATGAAATCAATATTTTAAACTACATTTTGTGTTTACTCAGATTACCTTTGTCTGATATTAACATCTGATTACCGTTACTCATCATTAAAGAATGACAACAACGCAACAACTGGATGAAATTTGTAAGAGAGCTCTTTCACAGGAATGAATTTCCTGAGTATCAGATATTTCATTAAAACAAAGTGAATCAGAGGTCTAGCCCGAAAGAGATTTTGCAGCCATGTTAGCAAAAATATGCTTCTGGTATTATATTTGTTTAATTTAAACCTTGAGAATGGCTTATTTAAAGCAGAAAAAGTCCTTTAAAAAAATGTCTTAAATAACCCCTTATTCATATCAGCTTTCAAAGATACTGGAATTGTTTTAAAACAGTGGCTCATAATTTGAGTTTTGTAAATCTGCACCACTTGAGTAAATTCTACGTGTCATGATTTTAGAACAGGACTTGTTCACTTTGCATTATTTTTTTTTTGAAACGACAAAAATAAAATTCAGAAAAACTTAAAAGATTATTGTGTGGGATCTCCCTGCAAGAAACGTGTTGACAGACCAGAGCAGGTGCAAAAAGAGCACCTAGATAAATAAGGAAGCATAAAAAAAGCACAGATAAATTGTTGAAACAGCTGATTTATAAGGATTTTTGCAAAGTAAACTGACATAAATACTGCATAAATAAAGAATTATGTGCATTGTGCGTCCGTCTTGTAATAAACACATTGATGTAACACCATCAGTTTTACCTCCAGGTAAACATTCAACAAGCCTTGTAAAAGCTGCTCAGTATAGCTCCACCCCCCGTTGCTTATTAGTCGGCCTTTGGTAGCATGTGCTTGCCGCTGTCACCACCAGATTAGCAAGCAGGCTTTAAGCCCTGCTCACAAAGGCACTGTGTACAGAACATAAACTGTGTTAATACTGTTCGCTTCCATTTGATCCCTATGAATCTTTCTCCCCAGGGTCGGCCCAAATAATTTCCCAGCTGGCCTTAAACAGGCCAAACGCAATTTTTCAGAAAGTGCAGGAGATGAACACAAAAGTCTGAACTTCCGTATTCGCCCTTTGATGAAACTTTGAAACAAAAAGCACTTTTTGTGAGGCAATACTTCAAACACATCGTCTTGAAAATTATTCATGCAACTTAGTTTTTTTTTTCACAAAATGTTGCAAACTTTAATGCATTCTAATCTTGTATGATATGATAGACCAACACAAAGTAGTGCATAAAGTAAAATGTAAATTATACATGGTTTTCAACATGTTTTACAAAGATAAATCTGGAAAGTGTGGGGTGCTTTTGTATTCAGCTCCCTTTTGACTTTGTTACCCCTAAATTAAATCCACTACAATCAGTTGCCTTTAGAGGTTGCCCATTTAGAGATCATTTGTGTGTAATTTAATCTAAGCATAAATACAGCTGTTCAGTGAAGCACTTTGAGATTTGTCAGACAACATTGCAACAACCAAGGAGCACGCAAGATTGATCAGGGATAAAGATGGGGGGAATCTTAAAGCAGGTTATAAAACAGTATCTATATCACCCATCATTTCAAGAACATGGCACAACTGTGAATCTTTCAATCTGATTATCTAAGCATCCTGTCTGGGGAAAAATAGCATTAATCAAAGAGGTAGCCAAGCTAACTATAGTAGCTCTGGAAAAGCTTGCAGATGCTTCCTATCCAATCACATTAAGCTTGAAGTATTCTGCAAGAACATATCTAGATTTGGAAGGCTGATGAGGACATTCTCCCAAAAGACTTGCAGCTGTGATTACAGAGAAATGTGGTTCTGGATAAGATTGGCTCAAGAGGATTGAATGCAAATGCACAAAATTCATCAGATTGTTCTTTACAAAAAAATATTGACAACCATGTATCATTGTCCTACTTTGTTACAGTTATGCAAAGTGTTGGTCAATCATTTAAAATCCCAATGAATTAAAATGGAGACTGTGGTTGCAACATGGCAAAAGGTTAAAAAAATTAAAGAGATGCAAATATTTTTGAAAGGCACTTTGTGCTGATTCTGCAATACAAAAGGTGGACTCTTGTCTACAAAAGGAGATTTTAAGATTTTTAGTAGTTGAATCAGTTTGATTTCTATCAATCTCCTTGTGTTTTGTAATAATAACAGGGTTAACAGCTTCCTTTCTACCTCTGTTACGAAACTGCAGCTCCAGATCCGTTTCAGCCAACTGTTAAAAACTGCACTATTCTTCAGTCTTTACCACCTTTAACATTGTTAGGACACCTTGATGCTTTAGTCAGCCAGACCGAGACGTGTCAGCTGTGCGAAGGCAAATAAATTATTTACACCACCTCCCTTTGACTTCAAAGAGCTGACAACACACTCAACCCCAAATTTCGGTAAGGGGGTTGGAGGAGGAGCTCCCAGTCACTAGGCAACATCTATGTCACCTGCCCCAACATGCAACAATAAGTATTTTTAATTAATTAATTAATTTTTTTAACTGCCTAGCAATATTAATGAGACATAGCTAGATGTATAGTGCTGTAAAAATGTATTACCCACCTTGTGGATTTTTTCTTTTTTTTTTTTTTTTTGTCACACAAATGTTTCACCAACCACATTTTTTATGAGACAAAGATAACCTGAGTAAGTACAGAGATCAGTTTTTAAATGATTCTGCTTATTAAAGGGGGAAAAACGCTCTCCAAAGCAACCAGGTTTATGCTAAAAAGTAATTCCCCCTTTGTTAAATTGTAAATAAACTGTTTCTAGCCACATTTTTTGGAAAAACATTGAAAAGCAAGGCCTGATTTGTTCTGACCTCCAAATCACTTAAATAGAACCTAACACATGTAAAGCGGGCTATGTCCTGATCTAAAATCAAGTCAAGAGAACAAGAGACACAAAATTATTGGTTTCCATCAATCTGCAATATCAAGGGCCCCAGTATTAGCAGTGATTCACAGTGAAGGGGATCTTCCAAAATTGAAACCCAACATAGAACATTGGTGGACCTTCCCACCAAAATATCTCCAAGAGTGAATCATCAACTCATCCAGGAGGTCACAAAAGAACAAAAACAACCTGAACAAAATCTAATATACTGCAGGCCTAAATATCCTCAGTTGAGGTGATTGTTTATAATTGAGCAGTAACAAAGAGACTGGGCAAAACTGGCATAAATGGGAGAACTCCAAGGATAAAAACCAGCTGCTGCCCAAAAAAGAGTGCTAAAACTCGTCTCACATTTGCCAAAACATCTCGCTGATCCCCAGGACTATAAGGGAAGTATTCGGTAGACTGACAAAACAAAAGTGGAACTTGTGTAAGATGTGGTTACATCGAGTGTAAAATTAATTATTTTAAAAAAAGGACATAACATTGACAAAAAATTGTTGTGCAGAGTCGTCTTGTAATTTTGAACTGCTTCCCCTCTTCAGAACCTGGTCAACTTTTAATAATTAATATAACTGCAGATTTTGCGCTCTGCTAGAAATGAAGTAATATAAGAGATTGTTCGACCATCAATTGGTGGCCTTAAGCTCGGGTGCATTGGGGTAAGACATGATCTGAAGCACACCAAGTTCACTTTTAATGAATGAACAAAACAAAAAGCTTTTGAGTAGCCTAGTAAAGTTTGAACCTTAAGATGTTGTGGCATGACATTAAACAGGCCATTCATCTTAGGAAACATGTGACTGGATTTAAACAATTTGGCATCTGTAAATATTTTTTTCATAGCACTGTAAGTGATTCAATAATATTTTGAAAACTGTGTTTTTCTATTTATGGTGAACTGATAAGAGGTGTTACAACTGCTTAAACATAGATCTTGGGTCACTGCGTCATCTGAAGTGAAGAAAAGGGAAGATCACAGAACACTGACCAAATGTCAAGTGGATACACAAGGTGACTATTCAGCTAGAAAATCAGGAAGTTCGGCTTGAGCAACATGTCCACACTGTGAACCCTGCCTGTCCAGAGGGAGCTGCTGTTTATTTGGCCCCTGCCAACACAAACACGCAGGCAAGGTTAACAAAAAGCACTCCAAGTAGGGGAAAAAAGCCCTTAGCTGCCATGGTAAAGCAGGCACGCTCAAACACGTGCCTTCTTCACAAAATATTTACACATACAGAAACCTTTTCCTCTATGACACATCACTTCTCATCTGACAAAACTCAGCTTTTCTTCTTTATAAATTTCCCCCTTGTTGGCATTGAAGAAAAATAATGACAGCTCTTGTTAATTTAGTCACACTGTCATAGATGCAAAACCTGATTTACTCATTTACTGGTAGCATTAAAGGCAACCCACTTAACATACTTCAGGTGAAGGGAGGGAGGGATCACAATGAGCTGAGATGAGACATAAATCTTTTATCTTCTCTCCTGGATACACACTGATACTGAGGTGTCCCTTTTAGCCTGTTTGATCAGGTTGTGCACAGATTCAGTGTGTGTGTGGACATGTGGTAGACCTGGTCATGCGTGACAACAGCAAATGACCACCTATCTGTCATTGGCGCCAGGGCCGGAGATTAACGTGAGCTCAGGCTTGGCACCAGCTGGACCAGAGCCTGGAAAAAAAAAAAAAAACTAGACAGCACTTGCTACAGACCTGCAGCAAATGTTCAGTTCTTTGCTTTGAGAGAAAAGAAGATTTATGTTAAAATGCATTGTGAAGATATTCAGGGAAGACTTTTGAATTAAGTCCTAGAAGTTTTGTGGGAAAAACCCAGATGAGAAAAAAAAATTCCCCAGGTAGTAGAAATGAAGAAAATCCCTCCAGCTAAATTCGAATAGTGAACTCTTTACATTCTCCTTCCTTCCCCCTTCTTACTGTATGTCTTCCGTCTTTCATTTTGCCTTTCTGTTAGTATGCGGCTTTTGGGCCTCTGACTTATACAGAGAGAACAGCGAGCTACCACAGAAAGACACACTGTTGTGTCGAGCAGTTGCTGTGGGTGGGCTGAAAAAAAAAGACAGAAGTAACTGCAAGCGTCCCACCCTGCTTAGCCTGCGTCTAGACTGGCCTCGGTGAAGCAAGTGGCAGTCATAACAAGGGATTGGGAAAGCAAACAGGGTTGTTCAGTGCAGTTAACAGTCCTCCTATGGAGTTACAACCAAAATACCAAAGCTCACCATTTAATTGGGGCAAAACAAAGAGCTCAAAGAGTAGCATGCAATTATGAGATATACAAGGAGACACAGTATCAGGTGTGTGCCAGCACACCAGAAGACCATCTCTCCAGATTGGCATTGGGCACCTGCAACTGTTAACGAGCAATGTGCCAAAAATGTTGGCCTACTTACGAGCCATTCTCTTGTCATTGTTAGACTAAAGAAGGAAACATGCTCACTTTCCCCAAATCAAACCCTCCATTCAGCCAAACACATCTCAATGTGTGTCATCAGCGATGCAGTTTTCAAACTGAGCCCTCCGGCTATCAACACAAGTGGATAATTGAGCCAAGGGGGTTTGCTTTAAGAGGCGAGCTGAGTTAAAAAAAAGGAAAAAAAAGTTGGACAATCAGCTAGGACTATTTTTAAAGCGCTGCTCTCATTTCCCTCCTTGTTACTCACGATGCTGCTAAAGACGCCTCTGTTGACAGTGTGGAAAAAGCTAACTGCGGTGATGACATTCCCAACATGACCTCAATCAAGCATTTTCTCAGCCTGGAGTCACAAAACAATTCCAACAACTCTGCTACCACAGAAAGTGTCTTTACCCTCATTTCACAATGAACTCTATTATATTAGGGGATTGGTTTTGTGGCTGAACTGGTAGTCAGGCATCAGGCTAAATGACTGCTATTTTGAAATGGTGTAAACCTTTTGTAAATTTACTGCTCACAGCCAATAGGCAGATTCTTCAGCTACTCTTTGTCTATGTTGGCTAGGACTATATTCAATAAGACATCCAAGTTTAAATAACCTTTTCTGCTATCAAAATGCTTAAGTCAGCTCCTTTGATTTTACTGTGTCATTTACTTTATGGTGGCATCATAAAGTAAATGACACAAGGTAAATCCACTATTGGGTATAATTACCCAAAATGCAAGGTCAGAATTCAACTGACAAATATGACTTTCCTCTTGCAAACAGTAGAGAAACATAATTGTGCCAAATTGTCACTCAGATTATTTTCAGTGGCAATAATTACATATTAACCTGAAATTCCAACAGATTTCTTAGAAATAGCCAAAGTTGTAGTTAAATTTCTCAGCAGCACTTCCAAAGGTGTTCTCCTTTGCCTTGAATATAAATGAATGCACCACATTCTGAATGTTAAGGGAGGTAAAAGAAACAAAGCTCACTGTTGAAGACCTGCAGCAAAAAGTGACACCTTGGACTCACCAAGTGTTGTAAAACAAACCATTAGGAGTCGACCGGTCACCCGCGAGGCTTGCAGAAAAAAAACTGTTTCTATCCAACCATGAAAAATGTAAATGTGTGGGGTATGCTAATCTCCATCAGGACCTTTCCTGAAATTGTTTGCTTTGGTCTGGTGAGAATAAACAACACACATTCTGTGTGGAATACTTGTGGAAAAGCACCTTATAAAAAAATGGCCACTGGAATTAAACAAAATATGTCTCATCACTAGATTTTGGAGCAGAGCAAAGACTGAAAAAACATTATCAAATTAACAAAGACAAGATTCACCGGACAGAAAAATCACCCTTTATCTATAGAAATCTCACTGTCAAGACCTGGATCCTATGAAAACTGAACTGAACAGAAATGAGAATGGGAAAGAACTATCAATGAACTAGTTGTATTTGGGCTGCTGTTAGTTGTTTCTCACAAGAAATGTTAATTTCCATTATTCTGGAAGACCTTTATTTAACCAGGAAAATAAACATGTTTTTCAGGAGCAAATTAACTCCTGCAGTGTGTAATGTAGAATTTAAAAACAGCTGCAGCCATAAAGACAACTTGGTCAATCACATAAATCCAAAGAAACAACAATGGAAAAAAAAAGTTTAAAATGAAGGCAGCCATATTAGATTCTGAGGCCAAGCCTAGTGAAAAGTATCTGGCTTGTCCCCACACCCCCTCCTGACTTTTACTGACTATAGGAAGAGCTAAACAATGAATCGAAAGGCAGGCCACACTTCTATCCAGGCCATTTTTATTGATCGTCAAAACCCCCTTTCACAAAGACCACCAAAAAAAAAATAAAAAATGGGAACAATATAAACAACCAATAAATAAAAATCTGCATGATTAAGGCGGTTCTACATCTCCAATAGAACACAAACAGTGTGGACATGTTGGAGTTTTACAGCTTCATACAGTACAAGCAGTAGATTTTGTTTTTAGAACATCACATCTTAAAAAGGCCGCACTTTACCAAGAGTTAAGCATTTTACTTGAAAGTGTGCACTTCATCACTAATGATCCACTGTATCACTTTTGTGATTAAAGATAAAATGAGCATTGCTTTCTTTAATGAAATAATTTTAATATTAAGCCAAACAGAATAGGAAAGTCCATGAGCAGAGAACCTGAATTTCCATATTCCTACCCAAACTTGTTTTAAAAAAAAAAAGATCATAAAAACCACTTGGATCCCAAGAACAGAGAAGGTGGCTCTTCTGTATATCAGTTTTCTCAGATAGGAATAAATAAATACACCTTTTTTACTGGTAAACTGTCAGAGAGTCCAGACTTAGAGGCTACATAGTGTCATAGTATTGTTCAGTGGCTTTTGAGATTTTAAGGATTTCTTAGTTACATTCATGTCCAGGATGGTGAACGGTCTCCAGCCACAACCAAACACAAGCTGTGGATATCCAGAGTTCTCTTTTACACATCCAGCACTGCAACTTCAGTTTAGTTGTACTGGTCTGTGCTCATGACATTAAAACCAAACCAAAAGCCTCTCTCCATCCTTCCTGGACATTGCTTTCACCTCCTTCTCCAAGGGTGGCCCATTGCAAACAAAGGTCCTTTCAGCAGCTAACTGTGCTAGGTTGCTGCTTGCTCACAAAGTCTGAGATAAAATCAAACTCATTTTGGCCCAGAAAGAGTTCTGGCAACTCCTGGACCCGGTCCAAGCCCAGTTCCATGACTAGTGATGTCAGGACATCCTCGTCAATCATATCCGCGTCCATTCCATTTAGGGCCAGTGCCGGTCCGGCCATGTGCTGCATGCTAGCCAGTTGAGCTGGGTTCATGCGGTACTGGTTTGTAGGCCCCATGTGGTTACCACCCATAGGTCCCAGTGGGTGTCCATGGTACTGGGTGTTTAGCTTCTGCAGGTGCATGCTGGCCATGAGCTGCTGAGATGTTAACCCTCCATTCATGAACTGTTGTTGCTGCTGCTGCTGCTGCTGTGGATGCGGCGCCTGCTGTTGATGCTGTTGTGGGTGGATATGATGCTGCTGCTGCTGAGGGTGGTGATGCTGCTGCTGCTGCTGTTGAGGCTGTCCATTGTACATCATGTTACCAGAGGTCATCTGGTGATGACCCATCTGGGCTCCGTTGAGCTGTCCGTTCATGGGCCCGCCAACCATGCCCTGGCGCTGCCTAATGGCGGCCTCCATGCTGGCCTGGTTGCCTCCGTAGTGCATCATCTGGCCGTTGGGAAGCGCCCTCATGCCCTGCTGGTTGGCGTGCTGCTGGTGACCCGCCTGCAGGCCGCCATTCATGCCCATTCTGTAACCGTGGAGACCAGTGCCTGCTGAGCTGTGATTCATGGACATCATCATATGATCTCCCATGCCTCCTGCACATGAGCAGAAAACAGTGTAATTTAGGAACAGACAAGCAGCAAAACTCTCAAAGAAAGGTTTGTTACTTAGATGTAATGTCATCCAATTAAAAATAAACAATGTTATGAGATTGCTTGTTTTAATCTAACGCAGGACTTCTTGTAAACTGGCAAAACTCATTTATAAATGTGTAATATGGGAACATCCTAGCGGAACAAAACGTGTATGGATATTTTTGCCTGCTGGCGAAAGCACACACACACACACAACCCTTCTGGTGCGCTTAAATCTCCAAAAAGCTTCCCTCTTTGTGCCAAAGCAAATAACGCCCAGGTTTAAAATTACAGGTTAACATACGAGGGGCGCATTTTCAGATCGAGAAAAATCTAAACTAAACGCCGCTTTTTAAATCCCACCTATAATGAACGCCAGCTGAGGTGGATATCTGTTAAATTTTTTTGCACGTAAGGTTGCAACAAAGAACACTGACATCATGCAACATCTCCCCAACAGCTGAATCACCACAAAACCCAACGAGGCGTGCAAATACAATTAAACACATGGTTCTGTTTTTGTGTTTTATTCATATTTAAGTTTCCGCATCTAAATACTAAATTTGTTTAAATGTTTGTAGTCGATATTGCAGAATGATATATTTCCGTTTTGTTATGATCGACTTTGAAACAAGGGAATGCAAACAATGGAGCAGCGGCACGAGTCCCTGAGACCAACAAACAGCGAAAAAAAACCCCAATTTCTCCAACAAATCAATCCGATTACTAAATAAAACTAAACACATATATCACTCACCCGTATCCGCTGCGTTTTCTCAAAGTTGCGAGACTTCAGTTTTCCTGTGCGAGGCGAAGCTCCTCCGGATTACAGGACGTATTCCTCGGGGTTACGCTTCATGCTCAAAGCGGGGACGGTGCGCACAAAGACTACTGCATCAGATCTTGAAACGACTGCCTATTTTCTGGGTCAACTCAGGGATTATGTACATCTAAAAAGCTCAGAGGAAGGCAAGTCAGAGGGGAGGTGGAGCCTCGGCGCTGGCGCTTCTTTGTTCCTATTGGCCCTACTTGATATAATTGTGCATGGGCGTAGAGAGAAAAAAGGGGCCGTTGGAGAGTTGTGAAACAGTAGTCAATTTAAATACCATCCACCTCACTCTTTCTTTCTAGAGATCATTGTTTGCACACACAGTGAGATAGATAGATAGATAGATAGATAGATAGATAGATAGATAGATAGATAGATAGATAGATAGATAGATAGATAGATA
>CAEGAE010037245.1:0-14272 GCA_903067095.1 Girardinus metallicus
TGAGATGTCTGATGTTGTTCCTGGGATCTGTTGTAGCCACTGCTCCAGTTTGGGGGTGACTGCCCCGAGGGCCCCGATGACCACAGACACCACTGTGGTCTTCACCTTCCAGGCCTTCTCCAATTCCTCTCTTAGGCCCTGGTATTTCTCCAGTTTCTCATGCTCCTTTTTCCTGATGTTGTGGTCACTTGGTATTGCTACATCCACCACAACGGCTTTCCTCTGCTCTTTATCCACCACCACAATGTCCGGTTGGTTCGCCATTTCCATTTTGTCTGTGTGGATTTGGAAGTCTCACAGGATCTTAGCTCGGTCATTCTCCACCACCTTTGGGGGTGTCCCCCACTTTCATCTCGGGCTTCCAGTCCATATTCTGCGCAGATGTTTCTGTACACTATGCCCGCCACTTGGTTATGTCTTTCCATGTAAGCTCTCCCTGCCAGCATCTTGCACCCTGCTGTTATGACTCCTCCTTTGGCCAGCTAATTATTCCTGCAGGGTATCTGATTACTGGTAAGGCGTAGCTGCTTATCGTATGGATCTTGTTCTTGCCGTTGAGCTGGCTTCTCAGGACTTGCCTTATTTGTTGGAGGTAAATAGACCAAGAGTGAATTTTTCCAACAGTTATTGATTTCTACTTCAGTTAGAATTTAATAATATATTTCTTTCTTGGAATAAGGCTTTATTATTGCACATTTCTGGTGTTGCTGTATGAAGAAATAAACACCATATGTTGTAAGGAAATTTGAATTAGTCAAAACTAATAAACACATTCCAAGTTGTTCAGAAAATTAATGTGGGTTCTCAATATTCACAATTTGTTCTGAACTCCGACAGCATTTTAATTGTTCTATTTTTATCTAGTTTTTGCTATGCTTATCTTTATTAGTTTTAGTTTAATCAACAATGTGAATTCTGATTCCCAACACTCTTGAAGTCTTTTAGCTCTCAAGTAATTTCAGACTGACACAGAAGAGTCCACATGCCTGGATGCTCTTCTGGTTGTGGTTGTCTAATGTCAGTTTGTCCTGTGGGAGGAGGCTGGGTCCACATTAGATTCATGTGGACGGAGCGGCCAGCGTCAGCTGGCGGCAGCGTGGGTCTCCTGGGCGGCTGCTGCTCACACAGAGCACACAAAGGCGGCTGCTGTGATTGGATTCAGATCAGGTGTCTCAGAAAGGCTGAGCTCAATGACAATGAGGGTTTCCTCAGAGACCCCGGCCGTGTGGATCCATCGCTTCCTGCAGCCGGCTGCGTTTACACAGCAGCAGCCAGACAGAAGGGCTCTCTCTCTGATGTGGCCTGGTGGCCTCCCGGGTCCCTGGCCTGCCATCACAGCCACCTCTTTGTTTAAATGTGACATTCTAAAAAGCTGAACAATATTTCTTTCATACATGGTGTTTTTTGCTGTTTGCATTTCCTACCTAACAGAGAGGTCTGGCCCACATCAGGTCAGCACTGCTGGCACTGCAACCAGTGTTTCAGCTGGAACTGGGCCAGTTCTGGCAATGATGGCACAGATTTTATTATGGCACACCACAAGTGGCCCGATAATGGTTTGGTCTATGTGACCTGAATCTGTATGTACCATATGGGTCGATTGTGGCTGAACTCATGTTGCCCTTGCCATGCATGTGCTTGTTGTGAACCTCAAATAATTAATTCATACCTTTCTTTCCTACGTTCAGTGATGTTATTCTTAGTATTTCGATCAGTCTTCCCACCTGTCAACATCCAGATCTACCTTTTGTTGGTCATTCTTTTCACTGTTAGATTATTTGTGCCCAAACTGTGTTATTATGTTTTCCAATACTATGTTTTCCAATGTTCAGTACGATTTTGAAAATGCAAAATTAAATCAAAACCAAACATGAATAAATTTGTTCATGCAAGTTATTAAAAATCATGGGTTCCATCTTCCTCCTACCACTTCCTGCCGTCTTCTTTGGGGGTTTTTTGCCAGTAATATTTGCAGTAGTTTTACCAAAGGTTCAACAACAGCCAAAAAGACCCTGTCTTATTTATGTAGTAAAAGCAACTTGTGGTTGTTTGGTGTAAAACTGATGCAAAAGTAATCAGTCTCAGATCAGAGTCTGTAGTTCAGTTTAATAAATAAATCAGCCTGCTGAAGCTGACAGATTCACTGCTGCAGACAGCTTCTCCTCTTTCCTCTGTCCATATTCACCATGAGAAGTCACGGATCTCGTCACAGCTCTACAGCTCCAACTTGGTAGCTTTAGTTTATATGGAGATATTTTGAAGTATCTGAAGTGATCAGATGCAAAAAATCTGATTAAACAGTGTGCTTTGTGGTTTCATTTGTATTTTGGCCCAGGCATACAATGGTCAGCTAACTTCATTTCAGTCATATATCCGCAGCACAGATGATGCTGAGAAAGAGTCCAGCTAACACCATACTTCCAATCTAATCAGCAGGCTGACTGCTAGAGAAGGGGACAGATGTGGAAGTAATCATGGTCTGCTTGTGTTGGCAAAGCTTAACTTGAAAGTAAACTCTGCAGCCATCATCACGTTGCTGAAAGATGAGCCCACATGAAAGGAGCGGGCTGCGCCAAAAGGAAGAGTTTACTAGATCAAGAGAGAAGTTTAGTTGAAACATGTGAGTGAGCTCCTTCTAAACCCAGAACTCATTACACTGTTCTGATGCATTTGCATTTGAAGTGACAAAAACAACATTTTCTGTTATTCAGTTTCAACCTAAATAAAAAGCCTGAAAAATATTTCACATCTAAGATCAGAGGGACATTGAAAATGAAGTTTTTCTAAAGGCCACGACTCATAAAGCATAAAATGAATATTCTACAAAGTCATGTCACATGTTATTACCCTCATTCAATTCAAGGCATGAAACCCTGCAGCCTGTTGTGAAATAGCGTCCACAGTATGTCAAGTCATGTTGCATATTATTTCACTACAGCACAACATTCTGGCATGTTGTGTCATTTTTTATACTATGTAACATAACAGGATGGCACGATGCCCTGCAGTTTTACCGTAACCCCGACCACTCAGCGTCCTCTAACCAGCGCCAAAAGACAAATCAAACAACATACAGAAGTTTGCCTGAAGTTATGTTTTGTTAGTTCTTATTTCTGTATAACCGTATTGTTTAAAGTGTTTATGACTAACACTGGGGGCTCAAGAATCCATGGATGATTCAACTTTACTTGTTGGGCAAAACAAAAAAGTTTATTCAAAATTCCACTAAATCCTGTGTAAACTTTTTTAATGACTTGTGTTTTTATGATCATAAATAAACAAAAATAAAAAATGCATAGTACAAAATTTTCATACAAATAACTTATGCACAGTAGGGTTGAGTGCATTCGCTCATGATGGACATGGATGTAATTTAAACTTAGTGGTGGAAAATATATACAACAAATTCAGGGATTTTATTTAAAAATGTCTTGGATATAAACACAGCCAATCACACAGGGGTGATTGACAGCGCTAAGACCCTCCCCTTGGCTCTGATTGGCTGTTTCTGACTGAGCGGTGTGCCAACAGAGGAGTTAGATTTTTTTCATTATCTGTCTCATAATATACTGTAACAACACTGACAGTTTTAAAGAAATATGAAGCCCTCCCTCACCCCCCCCCAAAAAAACCCCAACACTTTTTAAAATAAAAGTTATCTATACTGCATAATTTTAACATGGTTTTACATGCCAATTTGTAATAATATGATTTCTTGTTTGCTTCAACTGATAACTTAGTGGCTGTTTGTTGTGTAGCTACAGATCTATTTTAACGTGTCATCTGGAATCCCTAGTCAGAATGTGCCCAGGGTTTTCAAAGTTTTCAAATCATTTTAAACTCACAGAGCAAAGTCTCTACCTGCACAAGATTCAGGTTCTTCATCTTTGTGGAACCTCTGTCACAGAGGATTCATAACTTTGTTTCATGAACATGAGTTTTTTGCTTTCTTGGATCACAGCACAATGTAAGCATCTATTTTGGAAAGAAAACCACACGTTAGTTGTTTGCAGGTGCCACGCCCCGCCTCCTCCCCACTCATACACACAAACAGAGCCGCCTTCAGCGTGTCATAATCTTTAGACCCCAGTTAGAGGAGATGTCAGCAGCGTGTTTCTGGACCTGTGCTTGCTGGGATTTATGGGCCATTTCATGCTCCCATTTCCTTTAGTAGGTAATACATGTCACTTTTATAACACTGCTGAAGTTGAAGTGTGGAGGTGAAATGTTAAGTGATGCTTCAGCGATATGCAAAAAGAAGAGATTGGTTTAGACTTTAAGTGGATAATCCAGCACTCATCCAGCCTCCAGCCGGTGCCCAGCTCCAACAGAGCAGATCTGTGTCCTTGATGAGCCCTTGCAGTGGATCACAGCCTCCAGGAGGACAACTTTCCACAGAACTGACGCTTCAGTCATGTTCCCAATGGATTTCATTTCTTATTTGCATCCTGAAGTAAATTTGTCTATCATCTCTTGTTAAACAATAGTTCTATGTGTTATGGCCAAACATTAGCAACTGGGTAAATTTCAAAACTTCAACAGAGTCCACGCCTCCAGAAATCAGTGTGCAAAACAAAGTGTAGAACAAGGGAGTGCTTTTTACCAAGCAGCAGGAAATATTCCATGGAAAGAAATATAAATGTTGAAGCCATAAAAATGCAACCTTTTACACATTGTTGTACAAATGTGTTGGTCATTAATAATTATCTGTATTTAAGAGTATTTTCCATAGAAACATCAGTAGTTCTGCATTACAAAGGTGCAGTGAGCGTGTGTGTGAGAGATGTGTGTGTATAAAAAGGCGAAAGAGAGTTATAATAACCACTCGTCCTTTAAATTCAACCATAAACTTTTAATTAATCAGATGGACTTGCGTGGCTCCAGCAGTAGCTGCATTATGAGCGGTTAGCAGAGGAGGTGTTGGGGTCATGGTGGTGTCTGCCAGGGAGACGCTGCTCTGTGGAGGTTGTCTGCTGGATCATGAACTGCTAACCTGGCAAAACACTCTTGACCTCTGACTCAGACCGCGCGGAAACACCGCTGCTCTGCAGACTGGCAAACCATTTAAACTTGCTGACTTCTATCATTTTCTGCGGAATGCCAAGAAAAGTATCCATGAGTCAATTCAATTAAAAGAAACATATCTGTCATGTTCATTTAATAGCACATTGGACAGCGTTAGTGTTCAGCGTAGGAGCTGTAACATGGATTGATGGAGCTGAAAGATATCCTGGCAGATTGATAGCGCTTAGTTTGATTTCATTACTCTGGATCAGGGTCCAGAGGCCCAGAAGGTGTGGAAACAGCAGTCAATGAGAATGTATACGGCAACAGTTAGCCTCCTTTAAAGCTCTGGCTTAATGCAGGCTAATGAAATGTCTTCAGTGTGTATGAATGAAAGAGAATTAAGGTTAAAATGACTCTTTTTAAACCTGCTCTGTTATCCAACCATTGTAACCTGTTGTCATCTGCTGGCTTCAAACTAACCCTTAACCCAGGACCCTTGCCAAACAAATGTTTTTATTCACTTCTTTTATCATCTTTCCCAGATGTCCACAAAGAAAAACCATACATAGTTCCAAAGCCACATTCTCATTTGATAATGGAGTCTCTCCTCAGTGAAACAACCTCAGAAAATCAAAACGAGGAGTCCTGGTCAGATGAATTTCAATGTAAAGGGCAAGCAGCACTACTATGGGATGCTCCTCTGGATGACGTAGCGCCTTAACTCACCAGACTTTTCATAAAATTTGCTTTGTTGAACTCCCTGTTTCCTTCTTAAGTGCCTTAAATTTCCATGGTATAAATCCAACAAGTTGTTAGAAACATTCCTCAGAGAATCTGGTCCAGAGTGACATAATATCATCCAAGAGTTGCTGCAAATTTGTCAGCTGGACATTGGTGATGAAAATCTAAAGTTCCACCACATCCCAAAGGTTTACTGTTAGATAAAGATGCAGTGAACTTATGTCCAGGAAACCATGATCTGAAACACTTTTCTATCTTTCAGATACCTTACATAGTACAGCATTTATTAAGTACTGTAATAAGGAATGGTCGTATTATAAAGTGGCAAAAAGCATTAAAAGCTGCCATATAGCCACCAGCTTGCTCCTGTTCAAGTTGGAAACGTCTCCTATGTTATTGAAGAGTCTGACTTAGTATAAAATGTCTCTTGGTTTTTCTTGAGTTCAATGATCGACAGTTGCCTTCTGAACTTTCTCCATCATGACCTTGTGAAATTTCAATTTACAGGATAAACCTCTGTTTGCTGTCAATAAGTTCTGCTAACAAGATCCTCTGAGGACGCTGTCAAATATTTCACTATGTTTAGTCGAAGTGCTTTCACTCAGAGACAGGATTTGTTTGAGTGAGAAACGTGTTTCAAAACTGTGAAAGGCATTTCCTTATGTCTACAAGGCCCTAAATCTAACCCACAAACTCTACCTGCGTCTACTTTTTTCCTCATTTTTTTTGTTTTTGGGATGATTTAGCTGGAGTTTGAATGAACCCTGTAGAACTTTTTTACATGTTTGGAAGCTCATTCTGCCTTTTGATTGAGGTGTTTGGGAGCCGGGGAGATTCTACACATTCGGGACATCGACCTTCAAACGCTGAACTTTGAGACATCTGTCTTAAACAAAGGCAACAAACCAGGTCAGTAGCTTTATACATACATGGTGATAGTGACTTAAACACATTCATTTCATCCAATCATTTATAGAGCTATGATCAACAGTCAACCAGGTCCTACTGGAAATGTCAAGCTATTGCATTTCTATATTGTCTCTGCATTGTTTCGTCCTGTTTATGACATCAAACAGTTAATCAGACTCAAAAATATTCAGAAGAGCAACAAACTGGCCATGTAGGAAAGTAACTACAAGTCAAAGAATGAGTTTTAAACTCTGATCATGAGGCTTTAGAATTTGACAAGGATGCACAGTGCTGTCATGTTTGGAGCATCGTGCTGTGCTCTTAGAAGTCCAATTTCCTCTTTTGAAGAGTTACAGTCATCTAACAATGTTAGAAGGAAATACGACAGTGGTGAAGAGCAACACATCCTGTCTGTAAGAATCCATCTGTCTTTACAGTACTGGATACTAAGAAGTCACAATTTAGCCGGGCAAACCCAGACATGACCTCATAAAAAATGACCACATAGACCTTGTGTGGTCCATCTTTTATATCTACAGTCTGAGGATCCATATATTTGTCTCCTTAATCAGTCAAAAGTGTCTGATTTATCTTTTTTCAATCTAAGGAAGAAAACTGAACGAAGAATGAAACTGATTTCTGAGTTATGAAGCTTGAAGCTGAACTTCAGCATTTAAACTAGATGTGACCTTTGTTTGTCACAAACAACTAATCATTTTACTGTCCACCTATAAACAATGCCTTAGTTACTTTAGCAAATGTACTAGCAGAGGGTGAGGTGCATATTATGAGGTGTGCCCAGTGTGTCCAGAAGAGACAGAATTAAAACCTATGAGTTTTTTAATAAGAGAAAAGAAGCATGGATTCTCAAATTAAGAAAAATGACCGTGCAGAGAGCATTTGAACTTTTTAAGTAGTTTGAAGAAGAAACAGACAAGTAAAGAACATGATTTACTTGTTCTGTTCAGTTGAATACATACCATATATAGAAATGTGTTTTTCTTTGTGCCTGATGTTAAACCAATACTAAAAATTTCCAATACTTTCTTTAAATTCAAAAGTGTACATATTGCCTTACCTTTTCACAAATTCAGAAAGCCCTGATGATGACATCATTGACATACTTAATGCAACACCTCAAGCACATTGCTTCCTTGTGTGACATCATGGGAAAATGTTTGAAAATTTGTTCTTTAAAAAGAACAACCAAGATAGAAATCGCAAGAGTCATAAACTCTCTCTTAGATCTGTACTTGCAAACTTCCCAGCAAGATGAAAATGCAATGAGTTATAGGTAGTAGGTCATAGAATTCTCTGAAAAACAACTGAAACGATCTGGCCTAAATGCACTTCCTACGTTCTTTGCACAGATGTAAGGTGGGTGTCTTGCAACCCAGCAAAAACACCTAGAAACAACATTACCTCAGCTAACAAACAGTCCTCATCTCAAACGGGAAATTTACTTACAAACTTAATTTTTCTACATAGTATAAATGCTGCAATGTGTAAATTTCGTTGTCAATATGTCACGTTATTCTGACACTAAACTATAGGCCTATTAGTATGGGATAAGCTTAATAAATGAATGACTGCTGACTGCTTATGTGGTGCATTTGACCGATAACCAAAACCTGAGATTTTGTTGAAGTTTATGGACATCACAACTCATTGTGATTCTATTTTGATAACATGAAAAAGCCAGATGGCAACAGGAAATACAGCTGAGAGAGGTTGTACATACATACTTCATACAGATGAGTTTATATTCATTTCCATACAGAGTGACGACACTGTAAACCACCACAATTCTAGTAGGAAGCAGATTCTGACAGAGGAGTAGTTTTACCATATTCAATTTATCTATTTGGAGGGTTATTCAGCAACACATTTAATACGTTGTTAAAATTATTAACGTCACACAGAAAACAGTTCTCAAATCCACCAGAGTTCTCAGCCCTAGAAAGCAAACAAGCTTTTAATCAGAATTTATCAGCTCATTGTGAATCAACTAAAATTAAATATAGGAGCTTTGATGATGCTCTTATATTTAATATATTTAAGGGTTGGCTTCATAAGGGAGACCAACCCTTGTCTGATATTTATTTATGCATATCCATCTGTGTGTTATACAAAAATCCCTGTATAAAAGGCTGTCATTTTAACAGTTCTCCTCTGGTTTATGTTGGGTTATTAGGATATCGTTTTGTATTCACTCCATAATACATATGAATTTCTTTTGTTTACCTGTTTCAGATCATCAAACACATTTCATTGTCAAATGAGATGTGAAAGCCTTTTCCCATCAATAAGAGCCACTGGTCAAACATTTTGTCCACTGCTAAACTTGTGTTTGTAATTCAGAGTTCAGTCGCTGCTGTGCTTCCAGTTGCTGTTCTGATGCGTAACCGAAGCTTAAAATCACAGCCTGGTTACTTTGTCATTCAGGATTTAATTTGCCAAATTATATCTATTAAATATTAATAAGACTTGTCCACCTCTAGCAACACACATGTTTGTGAGTCCAAGCTCAACAATTCAAAAGATTAAATGGAAAAAAGTTAATTTTGTGGTTACTAGAGGACAGGAGTCAGACAGAGCTTCTGTTTTACACTCTGTGTAAGAAACTCAGACTTGTGTGGTATTTGTGCAGCATTTCATTTCTAATCACAGCCCCAGTGGCCCACAATGGGACTGAGTGGAAGAACCAGCAGTGTTTTCAGTCTGAAGCAGCTCAATGAGATCCCTCACCATCTCCTCCCTTTATTGACCCGCCATACAGAAAGTTGGGGGATTTCTCCTCTCATGCATCACTGCTCTGTCTCAGTCGCTCATCGTGTGTGTGTGTGTGTGTGTGTCCCGACCCCCAGATTCAGTTAGGGAGTCCATCCCCAAAAACATGGGAGCTTAAACTAACCAACCCGTTCATCTCAATACCGCCAGCAGTCTGAACAATGGCGGTTAGCTTCCTCCAAAATTGTCTCACATTAGAGCCCATCTGTCTTCATTGGACCTGCAGGATGGATCCTCAGCATGCCAAGACAGGACAGAGACTTCAGCCATCTATCTTGATCTGTCAGCTGAAGAGACTTTCAGTCTCTGGATATTATGACTGGTTGCCAAGGACAGAGTCTCTCCCATGGCCTTCATGCCTCTGAAGTCGTGTAGGAGGGATAGCGATTGCTGTAAACCTCCAAGGTCCAGCTTGACCTCAAAGGTTTTCCTTTAAAAAGGTAAAATGAAATGAAACACGAGTTGAATTCAACAACACAGAGACCCACAGGACATTCATGTTAGCATCTCTTACAGTAGCCAACGTGAGCAAGTCAGTTTCCAAGTTTTACTTTGAACTGACATCACTTTGGATTAATCCTGGAAGGCAGAAACTGGGTTTTCACAATCCAGTTTCTGGATTTACATGCTGCCTGAGACACAAAACATCTTGAGTTACAATCAAATTAAGCAATTCATCTAGGTTTGGTTCACCCTTTCATTTCATTCCCTCTATCTAAAGCCCTTTTTGCACTACAGGGTCCGGCCTGGTCCAGCCCGACTCGGTTCGACCCGGTCCTATTGGTGTTATGGCCCTGGTTGTTTTGCATTGAGCAGGAACCGACTTGTTGCTACAGCTACCGAGGCCATCTCCCCAGCAACCGTAGAACAGTTTTCTTTTTGGGTCTCCCTTCCCGCTTTTTCTGTATGCGCTCATGAGCGTGGAAGCGGAGGGAAACATTTACCTCAGCTTTACACTTTAAAAATAAAAAGCCAAATCACATCTGAATGTTGTCTTTGAGCTGGACTCACGGCCAGCTGATCTACTGCTGCGGCAGGCGGCATTTCCCGGCTGGAGCGACGCCCGATGCGGAAATCCCTTCGTTCACAGCCTAGCCAACTTCTGATCGGTTCAATTGGAGAAACGTTATTTACATTTACCATTAAAATCTTTGGCTGAAGAGGCGATTGTAACCCCAGTAGGTTAAGAATAGATTATGACGGGAATTTATTGATGCAGCATATTGAAATGACAGCCATTGAGAAAATCTAGCACTCCTCTGATCCAGAGATCTGGTCTTTGTCCCGCCCCCGCAGCCAATGAACCAATCAACAGCTAACTCCAAACCGGCCCGGTCTGGCCGGCCCAATTGGAACCGCACCTCTCGGGGTTCCAGGGAGCTGGGTGGTACCAGGTTGGAAGTGCTAATGCAAAAACGATCGGCCCGGCTTTGAAGCCAGGTCGACCCGGGTCCAGCTGTGCAGTGCAAAAGGGGCTTAAATGACCCTGTCCCAGTAGTGTGTTATCTGTCTTCTTCTCTTCTCCTCTTTCCCTCAGGCTGCCTGCCTGGTCTTTTCTCACAGCTGCACTTGTTACCAATCACCCACCTGCTCCCAGTCCGGTAATTGTTACAACACATTGCTGAATTCTCCTGGTTTGCTGTTTCCCAATTTCCTGCTCATGTTGTCTGATGGTTCCTGTTTCCCTCCAAGGCCAACTCAAAGTTTTTCTCTTGCCTTTTGTTAAAGCTTTAGTTCTGCCTCTGACTATGCCTCCACTTGAGTCCTACTTCAGCTACAGTCTCACATGACACAGCCAGCATAAATTGAGTCCTTTATTGTTTGAAAATGCAAAGAATCAACAGATTAAAACCTGAGAGGAGAGGTCCTGAATGAATTATGTGTTCTTGTCCGTGGCTGTAAATTGATATCCTGGTGTCCAGGCGAGTGCGTGATTTTGAAATAATGGCTGATAGATGGAGAGGATTTCATCTGCGAGCTCCTCTCATCCAGATGAAGGCCAAGGAGGGTCACAGTTCCCCCACGAAGAAGCCCTGCCAAATGACGCTCTCTTCCCATAAGAGGGAAAGACGGAGAAGGTAATTTCATACTTGTTTATACCCCACATTTCCTGGCTCTCCTCACATCCCAGCAAATTGATTTCACTCCTCATATTGCACTGATCCTCCAGTTTCATCCACTCGATCCTGAAATTAATCATGGTAATGTCTCCTCTAAGTGAAAAGACAATTAATTTCCACTGCCACACTGATCAAACTAATAACGGGGTACAAGTATGGAGAAAATTGGAAATCATTACTAAGCGAACATTATCTTTATTATTTGTAGCCATTTTTGAGCAGAAATGAAGCGGCAGCAGTGCAGGCGGAGACGTTGAAGTGCGTCTGACTTTTAGTGAGATCCTGGAGAAGGCATTAAAAAGGCCAGAGGCCATTGATTCCTGACTAACAGCAGAAAGAGGAGAAAAGGGGGAGCAAAAGCTCCAACAACTTTCTTTAAAAAAAGGCCCAACCATCCATGCATGTTATTAAAGTCATTGAGCTGAAATCCCTCATTGAAAGACACAGGACAGGGAAGATAGGATCAGGACACCAAACTCACAAAGTCGTAACTTATTAATGTGTATTTAACTTCCATAAATCAAAATGACAACCAAAGGAAATCCTTATTTATGACCTAGAGCAATATCTGTCTAGTCACACGCTGAGCTCCTGCTGCTCCGGGTGGCAAATAACCCTTCATCTGTTATTTCTGTCATCTATATGATTTTTTTCCCGCCTTTGTTTCAATTTTATCCATATTTAATATGGTGAAAAAAGAGAATAGGGATCTGACTTTAAAAATATAAGTTAATTTATTACATATAAACAAATTAAGTTTGTCAAACTTAATTTATTTAAGTTCATTTAACATGAAAACTTAAGAAACTTAACACATTTACTTGGATAAACTTAATTTGATTACTTGTAACAAAATAACTCAAATTCTTTCCAAGTTGGATCACCTGTTTTCTGTTTTCTGTGTAGTTTGTAAAGGAATGTCAGAGATGAAGACTTCAGATTGCAGACAGACTGAACAAAACCCTAATATCAGTAAAGAAATATTGATATTTCTACTTATGATGGATCATAAGCAATCATAAGTAGAGGTTTAAAATGCAAACAGAAGAAACAGGAGGAGGAGAAAAAACATTAAATATGTTGAGCTGTGAACATCAGTGTCTGCAGATACATTTGACTTTCATAATCTCATGATGGCAAAAACAAAAAGGCTGTCTGAGGCAGCATGGCCTCAGTCACTGCAACGGTTCAAACACAGTGAGAGTCAGTTTCAGCAAACATTCAAGGCGGAATCAAATCAGAGGCATACTTACAAATGTCCGTTTCAAGGCTTTACTTGATCAAGGAGACAACGAGGTACAGTACGTAAGTCATCAAACTTCTAACACAGAGATGCTCTCAGGTTTTATCCTTCACACATGTTTATAGGTACATTGGGTCGGTGGTCTGTTCATCTGGAAAAACCCCAAAACATCCTTATCTTCTGCATCCAGTTCCCACCTCATGACAGGAAAGAACCCGTGAACTTTAACCTTTTCACAAACCATGTGTCAGCTTTCACTTCAACCGTCTCCATTGTTCTAAATCACATTATGTCTGGAAATATAAGTCAACAGCAACACATGAGTAAATGTTTATTTATATCAATGAATTCAATAAATGCAAAATAATTCTGAGTTTAATAAACCAAAGGCTTTATTCAGCTAAGAATTAGTTGAATAAAGCTAATTCTATAGTGTAAAGGTAAACTAAACACTAGATAAGTAAAACGAAGACGATAATGCAATGAGTAAATATATGATAACATAATAATAAAATTTTTCTAATAGACTTTCTTTGTTTTAGTAAAAGACCCTGATATGATTCATACAGAAGAGCCAGTTGGGATCCTTCCAAAAAATATCTGAATTGTGCCACTAAATCAGATACATATCTGGTTGTTTTCAAAGTGTCTGCAGTCAGAACGATCATGTTGCACTTTATCCAACTGTTACATCAAGGAAGTGAGACCTGTGTCATTATTCTGCACCAGCAGAAACCAGACGCAGCAAATCTGGAAGTAAACAATGACAGAAAAATTCTGAATGTATGAAAGAAATCTGTCACATCACATCCCACCCATCCTGGTTCTGACTCCGCTTCCAATCAGAACTCTCTACAGAAACTGCAGTCAATGATCCACAAAAGGCCGTTAGTTTTGGTGTGATCTATCATTACTGCTGTGTGACGGCTACGTTCTTCTTCTGCAGGTCACTTTGGGGTCACAAACCGTTCACACAGAAGTCTGACACATTTAATTATGAATGACCATGCAAAAAAAAAAAGGATTTCAGCTAAAAGCTTTACTTAAGTTTAACTTACAAGTAACTTTTCAGCATGATATAGGAGCTTGTTTTAAGTAAACAATTCTTGAATAAAGTTAATAAAAACCTACTGGTTCCATTGGTAGATATTTTTCAGCTAAAAACAAAACATTTTTGCCATGTGATGAGTAAAATAATCTGCCAGAAGAACTTGTACTTTTTAATCTATACTCAGTGATTATTAATTTAAACCAAGCTCCTGTGTTACCCTGTGACAGACTGGTGACCTGTCCAGGGTGACCCCGCCTCTCGCCCGGAACGTTAGACGTTAGCTGGAGATAGACACCAGCACCTCCTGACCCCACTAGAAACAAGGGTGTTAGAAGATGGATGGATGGATGGATGGATGGATGGATGGATGGATGGATGGATGGATGGATGGATGGATGGATGGATGGATGG
>CAEGAE010037246.1:0-41255 GCA_903067095.1 Girardinus metallicus
TTCTCTCCGGGTTCTCCGGCTTCCTCCCACAGTCCAAAAACATGACTGTCAGGTTAATTGGCTTCTCCAAATTGTCCCTAGGTGTGAGTGTGTGAGTGTATGGCTGTTTGTCCTGTGTGTCTCTGTGTTGCCGTGCGACAGACTGGTGACCTGTCTAGGGTGACCCCGCCTCTCACCCGGAACGTAGCTGGAGAGGCACCAGCAACCCTCCCGACCCCATTAAGGGACAAGGGTGAACAGAAAATGGATGGATGGATGAAATAAGACAAAGCTAGCAGGATATATGAGCTTGTTTTAAACCAATAATTCCTTAAAAGTGCTAGTTTAACTGGCATATAGCTAAACATTTTCAATGTCTTATAAGTGAATCTGACAATGGAACGAGAACTTTAAAACAAATAAATATTAAGAAATTACGGACTTAAAACAAGCTCATATATCTTGCTGTAAAGTTAGTTTTCTCTTATTTTGGGTGTAATACAATATCTTCACTAGAAACTAGATTAAAAATAAAAAATAATGAGTAAGATTCTGTGTTTTTGCAGACAGAAAATATGAAATTGCCATAAAAACTTTAACTAAAATAGATTATCTGGTGCTCATAAGATGATATAAATCTTCATATTGGTTAAACAACATTATCTTCATTTTCTTCACAGGTTTCAAACACTGTTATTGTAAATATATTCATGGAAAGAAAATATTTATGTTTATATTTATATGTTATATTGGTTCCTGTTTATGTCTTACAAATATGTCTAAGCTTAATAATGTAAGAAAACCACAATTTTCAGTTTATTCACTCAGTATTTGATTCAGCTGACACAAAAAAATGTAAAAATAATGATGTTATTCTTGCTTTATTAACATTTTTCTCCTTTATGTTATGGAAAGACAGTCGACCATCCTGGTGTAAGAGAAAAACAAAAGTCTTTTAAAAACTGTAAACTACCTTAGCGCTACTGGAGAAGCTAACACCTACAGCCTCGCTTTAGCTTAATGCTAACGCCAACTGGTGTCAAAGAAACCAAACGGTGCTTCTGGATTGGCTGCTTTGCAAATTCCAGCCAATAGCGCGTCAACTAGCATTGCGGCTAGGTAGCTTAGCTTCCCAAGCTGCGTTTTCTTTTGAATATTTTTAATACATGGTAAAAAATAATCCCAAATTAAAATAATTTTGCACAAATATATTGGAGTTACATATCCACTACAGTGGATAGTCCGTCTGGTGTTTTCTGGATTTATTTGTGTTTTTGACTTGGAAAAATAATTGGCTGTTCACCTTCTTAGGTTGGATTTCTGACCCTGATTCTGACCGACTGTCTCCTCCATCGCTTTCACTGCCGGGGCTATCCTTACCTGAACACACAGAGACAAAATACAGAGTTATAAAACCGCTTAAGCTTCAAAGGCTGCTGCCTTAATGAAGGAGGCTTGGAAAATGTGTTTTCTTAAGACTCACTGGTGCGGCTGTGGCGGATCTCCTCCTGCGAGTTGAGAGTTTCCAGGGAGGGAGCGTCCGAATCTGCCAGGATCTCTTTGGTGAAATTGGAGGGAAACATTCCAATCTTCCCATTAAGAACCCCTTCCCACCATCCCTCCTCCACCTAGACACCAGAGAAATCCAAAAACAAAACCCGATGTGAGGCGTTCAACTCTAAACAGAAACAGATTTTAGGTTTATCAATAATAGTTCATATAGTTTAGTTTTATTTTGTTGTAACCTTTTTGTTTGTATAATTCGGTTTGTTTTAATTCATTTTTAGAGTGTGTTTGCTAGTTTTTCTTAGTTGTTACTTAAATATTGTTTAGTTTGTATAGAAGAAGTTTTAGTTTTTATATACTTTGGTTAATTCTTAGGTGCAGATTTCAAAAAGTATTGTATTGTGATTATGTATACATACAATTGTGTAATAAATACTCGGCAGAAGATATCAAAGAAAGAAAAAATAAATTAAATAAATAAATAAATGTATATAAATAAGGCAAGGTGATTAAATAAAGAAGCCAATTAATCATATGTTTACTTATCAAATGATTAGTTTATTTAATTTTGACTGAAATGCCTCTAAATAACAGCATTGTCTGACCCAAGCTAATTGAAAAAACCTGTTCCTCTTCTCGCCTGTGGTGGCGCTGCACCAAGAACCACTGAAAGAAACGACATGAAAACCTCCGAAGAATACCAGCGCAACTTCCTTCTTCACAAAAAGTAAACAAAATAGGTGGCGTCAGATTTGAGCGGGAGCTCAGTTGAACAGTAATGAAGGAAAGGAAAAATACTGGATTTGGAGAATTTGAGGAACGGAAATGATGAGTAGTAAAATCCAGGACACGAAAGTAGTGCCATTAAAAACTAAAGAAGAAGTGATCTCCGGTCCGCTTGGCATTCACATATGAACGTAGGAAGTTTTTAAGCGGACCAGAGTTCAATTATGCATTCACACCTCAAACAAACTGGGCTTTCTAGACAAACAAACTAGAGTTTGATTAAAGTGGCTACACAGGGCTGCATGGAATGAACCCTTGAAATCACACATAATCCACTAGAGGTCGCCATATCTCTATGAAACTATCATTACATCCGCGCTGATTTTTTCAATTAGTAGAATTTTACAATTTCTTTGTACCACTGATTTACAGTGGGATACTTCTCATTAAACAAGTTCAGTAACACACATCTATTGGAAATTTAGTGCAGTGGATCTTTTTTTATGCAACCCTAGTAGAAACTGATCTTTATCTGTACAATTTTATTATTCAGTTAACTTTCTTGTTTACACAGAGCCAGAATGTTGGGATTTTTTGATGATGATTTAAGCACCGTCTGCTGTTTTGATCAGAAAGTAAGGCGGTCTGAACTGCATTTTACGTTCAGATCTAAGAAAAAGAGAATTAGTTAAGACGAGAATTTAGTCACCTTTCAGGAAGGTGAGTAAATTGAAGGCAAAGGGGCAGCAACAGGATGAAGAAAATCCACTAAAATGTTAATTCTGAATAGATTTATAAAATATGTCTTTGACATGGCTGCCAAAAAGGTGCAGGATCCTTTTTATGTTTTTATAGTTCTGAAATTTTCCATCTCTTTTGTTGTTTAAATCTTTAAAAGAAAACTCACCTCTGCGATGATCTCGATGACGTCTCCGGCTTTCAGCTCCAGTTCGTCTTCATGCTGAGGTGCATAGCTGAAGGAAGCCTTACATCTTCGCTTACGGATTTGCTCTCCTGCATCACACACAGTAATAAACTAATAAGCAATTAAATAAAAATCTTAATTAGACGTCTGACTCTCTGACTTCTCTGTCTGAACTTAACTGACCCCATTACACTTCTTCATAGCCTCGTGGTTGTCTGCCTTACATCCATTAGTCTCATTATTACTCTTGACTCATTTCACATCAGCGAGGGCATGCAGACCTGACCCTGCAGTTCCTCTACTTCACCACATGGTGTCACTATTGTTTATCTTTCACTCAGTGAAAAGCATCAGCAGTTATGCACAATATGAGCAGAAGTGTTTATCACCATAGATTAAAACTCTTCTTAGGGATTTGTTTTTGTTGCTTTTAATCAGCGTATAGTTAATTATTTAAACTATATAATGACAGTGGCTATTTAATGATAGAGTAAAACCCACCAGTGCAGTTAATTGTCCTTTATTTATATTCATAAACGTGTTTTTTTACTTATTGTCACACCGTGTGAATCTTTGCTGCCATTATTCAGCATTTAGAAATTGTTTCTACACCTGTTTGTAGTCGTTTTGTCTGTGGATGGATGGATAAATGAATAAATGGATAGACTGATGCATGGAGTGGCGGACTGACGGACGGATGGTTGGATGGACAGATGGATAGATGGATGAACACATGGATGGATGGATGGATGATACAGGCTCAAAGACAAATGTATGGATGAATAAACGGGTAGACAAATAGATGGATGGATGAATGGACGGATGGATGATGGACAGTCGGATGGATGAACAAACGGAAGGATCGCTGAATAAATGGATGGATGGATAGATGGATGTACGGATAAATGGATGAATGGATGGACAAATGGATGGATGAACAGACAGATGGATCGCTGAATAAATGGATGGATGGATGGACGGACAAATGGATGGATGAATGGATGGACGGACGGATGAAGGGACAGATAGATGGATGGATATAACTCCATATAATTTCATGTAATTTCCAGTGTCTCGTTAAATCCAATCAGCCTGCATGTCGGGTTCATCAGCATTGTGAAGTAACTGGACGGATCGTCTTTCATTGTATTTTCCAATCCCTCTTTGCCTCCTGCAGTATCTGTGTTCATGTCAGCAGCAGAGCGGTGAGCAATCCTTGACCCAAATCCTTCGTTACGCTAATAGGATCAAAGTGTGAGCCGGCAGACGTCAGGCTACCTAATGATGGCTGCGCACCTTTCTTTCCAGGTCGCATGTTGGTGTCCGACACCGGGCTGGCCCTGCCGTTGGAGAGTTCAGACTTAATCATCCCCGCCTGCCCTCCGTCTCTCTTCCCTTCCTTCTTTAACTCCTGTGAAGAAAAACAGAGGAGGAAACTTAATGAGTGCAGCAGGTCTTGATGCTCAATTCAGATTTTTTGCTTAAATCATTTTTTTTTGGTCATTCATTCTACTAATTAAACCCGACTGTAATGAGCCTTCTGTGTGAACGGTTTGCAACCCTACAGTGACTGACATGCGCAGAAGAAGAACAGAAACGTCACGCAAAAGGTGAATGATTACAGGAGTAATAATGGATGGAGCCATTTAAAAATTGATTTTAAAGTTCATTCACAAATTGGAGCCGACAGTATCGTCACAAGATCATGAAATCATGAAGGAAGCTAATCTGTCCAGCCATTGTTTGCGTCCTGATTTACCGCAGCGCACGTCATAATTCTGAATAATTCAAAATTCTGAATGTACATGAATGTAACATCACAAACCAATGACGATAGAGTAAAACCCTATCGTGAACAACATGAGCTTTCACGATAGCAAATTTTGCTGGTCGATAAATTCCCCCAATAATTAATAATGTTTCGAGATAATCATTGTTTTTTGGCAATAAGCTAATATTTTTTGGCGTCTTGAAAACAAGCTGTTTCAAAAATGTCCGGAATGTTACAAATCAGACCTTTCACCTAGTAACCCCAGTGAAGTCCAGTCCGTTGCCTAGCAACCCAAGTGGAGCTCTAACTGTTTGGTCAAGAGCGGCTTTACCAGTAGGTATTTAGTACCAAATATGGATCGGATGTTGTTTTTTTTTTTCTTAGGGTGAAAAGATTGTAATTGGGCCATTTAGACTGCAGTGCAAAATCGAGACAGAAGTCGCATTTGGGGGAAAAAAGCGGATGTGTGTCGCACTCGCCTGCTGTGCGAACATAGCCCAAGAGTTGGAGCTTGAAAAACGAAGTGTTTATCTAAAAAGCGGCTTATTAATTCAGGAAAGCTATCATCAAAACTGCAGTCCTTTCCTCTCTGTGTTGCAAGGAATCACAAGACGGCATGAGAAACTGATTAAAGCCCAGAGAAAGGCGAGCGGCCTAAAACAGCGCGACAGAAGACGAGACATCAAACAGGGGAGACACAGAAACCTTCAAACACATGGTTGAAGGAAAAACAGACATGATGGTTCACATCTTCCCACCACATTCATCATGACACTGTTTCGTAAGCTCTGGCCTGTGGCGAACGCGGCTCAGTGAAGCAGACGGGAGCGGGTAGACTGACTCACCGAATGCACACATCGGGTTGTGAATCTCATGGTGTGGCATTAAAGCCCTAATGAGCTCCTCAGATCCCAAAATATTAATGTGACAACATGCTTCTTCAATAACAGACAGAGGAGTTGTCGAGGCTGACAGGCATTTGGAGAATGATGATGACGTTGGGGTTTGTTTTGTAGAAAATTCGCTCTTTTTGTTGAAACTACAAACAAAATAATTTGCAGTCTGTGGAGAAGAAACTCCAGCTTCCCACAGTGAAGACGCCAATTAAAATCTGACATATGGCTGACGTGCTCCTCTTCCAGCAGGAAGTGGAAGATTAAAAAGTAAGGGGAAAAAAAAAAATACCATCTTGGACAAATCGATAAACTTCTTTCTAAATAAATCCACATCTACCTACCATAATTTCTAAAGATCCCATTAGATATTTATCAAAATTAATAAATAAGGCTGTCAGTGGTAAATATGCTAGCCAGCTTATAAGCTTCTGATTTGTAAAAAAGCTCTTGTTAGAACCAAAGGGTGATAGGCTTGTTGCAATTTGAGGCCCAGATTTAAACTTTTATTACATTTTTAGCTGGTGCGGTTTGCTTTCACACTGCACTGTGCAAAACCTATTCTCTCGTTTGTCTCAACTTTATGTTTGTCACTGTGGTCAGGGGCCTCAGTACGTATGATCCAGAAACTATTAATGGTTCAAAATAAAGCAGCTCGGTTTGCACTTACATGTGCTTTCAGTAGTAATGCCAGCATATTAGATTACCCTGGCTAAAGGTTGAATTTATTTTTTTTAAATATCACTCATAAGAAACGTAACTTCAAAACAACGAAAGATTATACACTCTAAATTACTTTCTAGCACTAATGCACATGATTATCAAAATAGACATGCAGTCAAAGTAAGATGTACTAAAAGTTCATACAAATTCGTCGAAGATGCCGGCATTATATGGAACAACATTCTGGAAGCTACTAACTCACTCACTCACTCGCTCTATGGTTACCTAGCAACTCACTCACTCACTCTTTGGTTACCTAGCAACAACTTGAGTAATTTGAACAGCAGCAGTTTTAGATTTCGCCACTCTGTCTCATAACTGCTTAAAAAAAAAAAAAAAACAATGTCATGGAGTAAAAACTGTCGATAAAACAGGACAGGTAATGCCACTAGTTTGGCACTATTTCTGTTAGTTAAGTAAAATTAATCAGTAATTATCAATATTGACAATTATGGATATCAACTGACATGAAAAGCTTATGTAGCGGTATGTTTTTCAGCTATATTGTCCAGCCTTATTGGAGATACAAAACTTTAAGAAGGTACTTACAGCAAAATCAACTACACTGAATGATTTTTCTTACTCTTACATTGTGTTATACCGATTGTAAATGTTTTCTGCAAATGTGTTCCTTGATATAATGAAATGAATTTTCTTTTTTTATTATAGTATAATTTATTTTTGATCTATAGCCTCCATTTTGCATCTGTTTATTATGTAGTAACTTTAATTTTAAACTTGTTTGTTGTTTTTGTTGTCGATGTTGAACCCCAGGAAGACGGAAGAAACAAAAACTAATGGGATCCAAATAAAAAGGAAGGAAGAAAGAAAGAAAACTAGACTGTATTTAGGATTTGCTTTCATCCATAGTGACCTCAAACTGAGGAACATGTGGTTCAGTAGTTGATGACTCAGTTCAGCGAACATCCAACAGAAGGAAGACCGCATTGCCTCAACATTTACCGTGACCGCATCCACTCTGGGAAGATTAGTTTTTTTTCTTCTTCTTCTTTCTAGTTGAGCAGTAACAAAGATCTGAGACAAGACTGCAAAATGTCATGAAGCAATCTTTGACCACAAAGGTCAAATTAAAATGGCAGCCTTGAATCTCATTACATCTTGTTAAGAAGGCTAATGCAGCACAGAATCAATGTGCGGTTCTGCCAGCAGCCATTGCAACAACAGGCTCAGATTAATTCAGAAACTTACACTCACAGACGGACAGCTGAAAATAACTCCCTCCTGAGATGGAGAAACACCGGGCAGCCCACGCAAACACACAGCAGCCATTTGTTAGTCTACAGCTTCCTCTGTTTTATGAGCGGATATGAGCGAGGAAGTTTACGTGGCGTTTTCTTCTTAAGAAGAGATTAAATATGAATAAAGAATAAAATCAAAGAGCTCATTCGTGTGTGAATAATTCATTTTTTTAGCTGATTCCACCTCTGTTCAAAGTCTTTGTGGCAGATTCCTTCATAGCTGCCATTCCTGCTACAGGGATGTGGAGGTAGCCGTGGGTTAAAGGAAACCCAACAGAAAAAAGGGGAGGAAGAGAATGTGATTCGTCGTATCTGAACAGGAAACACCTGCATTATGTACACTGTTGTGTTAGGGTCAGAGCGTGTGTGTGTGTGTGTTTGTTTGTATCTTTAAAAGCCTAATAGAAATCATGCCCTCTGAATGGTCAGCATTGCTTTGTGTTTCCCTTACAACCAGACCTTGTGTCTGTACTGCAAAACAGGACACTGAAACATTAAACTTTCCAGGACTTAAATATTAGTCACCATATAACAACAAAAAAAGACAAGATCCGGGAAACGTACAGTTAGAAAATACTTGCCCTGTTACTGATTTCCTTCAGGACATCAAGATAATTTAAAATCAGACAAAAGAAGCAGCTTTTAAATTATTATTTTATTCATTAAGGGAGTTTTAACACCTGATAGTCTGGTAGACTCGGTTCGACTGGTGACCAAAATTGAAGCATTTGTTACATTTTCAGCTTTCACACTGCGCTGTGTCAAACAAACCAAACAATTTGAAAAATCCTTTCCCCTCCTCGCCTGTTGGAGCGCTGGACCATGAACCACTGAAGGAAATGACGCGAAAACCTCTGAAGAAGAATTGAGGGCAACTTTCTTCTTCATGAAGAAGAAAGTTGCAAAAATGGAGTAGTGGCGCCAGATTTTAGCAGTTATAGGATTTCTCTTTTTTCTCTGGTAAAAGACCAAAAAGACATTTCTCCAGCTAGCGCCAGAATCTTACGTTTTTTTTGGTTGTATTTACCCAGAATGCCTTGCGCTGTCATCCACTTCCTGCTTTTGGAGCGGTATCTGGTTCGCTTGGCATTCACATATGAATTCAAACCGCATCAGAGTTCACTTCTACCAAACCAAAACCCAGGGTTTTAGGCAGATCAGAGTTTGCTTCTGTGGTCTGCATCAAAATTAAATTGCACATTCTCACCTCACAAAACAAATCGGACTTTCTAGACAAACAAACTAGAGTTTGATTAAAGCGGATTAAATAGGGCTGGAAAAAAAAAGAACATCCAAATCAAACTGCTCCTGTGTGAACATATATTCCCCTTGCCTCTCTGTTATAAGCTGCCGCCCTTTCCTTTTTTTGGTTCTCACTTAGTTCTGCCTTTGAATTACTTTGGGTTGTTTATTGTTGTCACAGAGGGAGTTCACTCCTGTGTGTTGAGATTCTCAGTTCCTTCTTCAGTTCTATTTTTTGTTTATTGGTTTATTATTGGTTTAATTCATCTAAGTGTTTATTAATCATTTCTCCCCATTTTACCTCCCGACTCATCAATCCTCCCAGTTGTTAAAAGACCATTATTTCCATCAGATTCTCTGTCTTCTTGCTTGTTCTATTTTCTCCAACATGTTCTAGGCCTTCAGTATTTTATTTTGGATTTTCATTTTGTGTTGTCAATCTATAGTTTTATAATGTAAAATACGCATTTTGCACATTTTTTGTACTTCCATTTGAGTTTCTACTGCTTCAGCCAAAGCGCTTAGAAAACACATTTTAGTGTCTGGAAAATGAGCCGTTTCAACAACCTCCTGATTGCTCAGTCACATTCTGCGGCACTGCTCTGTTACCTAGCAACCCCAGCCGAGCCCAGCCCGTTACCTAGCAACCCAAGCAAAGCTCCATAAGGTTTGGTCAGCTGGTTTTACCACTGTAACAATCTCTACTTAATTATCTGCCTGACAGGAAAAATGCAAATATGTTTCATATTATTATAAATAAACACATTTAGTTCAAGTTACACTAACATTCTTGTCCATCAATGCAATTTCAGTAATCATCTATTTTTAAATATCTGTTGAACAATCAGGACTCTTGCTCATATTTTTACATTTTAAAACATTCAACAATGTATGTATGAGTGGAGCCACTTTCATGCTACTTCTGTTTAACCTTTAGAGTTGCATGGCATGCAAGTTTCAAAATGTTGTAATTTAGAGAAGTTCTGAGATTAAATATTAGACACCAACAGGTTTGCACACACACTCACTCTTTATTTGAAGTTATACAAAATTTGTTTGAGGAACAAAACAAAAAGAGCCAGGTTGAGATGAAAAAAAAAATGCACAGGAAGATCTGTGACGATGTGAAAAAAATAAGATTTCTATTTCAGGCTGCAAATGGAAAGCAGATAAGGTTGTGGGTGTTTTTTTTTTTTTATTTTTTGCTGAAACCACCAGCAGCACATTGAGGTGGATTAGCTTAAAGTCAGAAGACCATATAAAACCGACAACACTCTCTGCAACTAGAAGCGCCTCTGGTGAAGACGAGAAGAAAAGCCAGAAAGAAATCTAACTGTGGACACTTAGTGAATTCACACAGGACATCCAGCATCTTCAATCTGGAGACTTTAAACTTTAAGTCCTAACCTGCCTTAATTTTGAAGTCTCATTATATTTTTTTAAAATTAACTTGATTACATTCCAATTTATAAAAAAGCACCTGATTTTTCAATCAAAAAAATCACTTCCAGAGTGTTTTGGAAAAGAAAAGAAAGTTACCCCAATCTGAGCTGCTTTTAAAAGCACATGAGCTGCTCCAACAACTAAGCAGTAAAAAATAATGTTAGCAACAAGAAATATTTGACCGAAGTGCACATACACTTCTTTGTGGTTTTAAGATAAGGCTTGTAGTTTCTGATAATAAAAAGAAATAAGAAACATCAGTATTTGGCGTGTCAAAACAGCCTCAGAAGATTGTGGTCTCAGAAAATCTAAAACTGTTTCTGTGCTAAATAAATTAGCAGAGAGTCCACAGTCAGATGATCTCCGTCTCTTCCGTGTTTAGAAGCAAACACCGATATCAATCAGCGTTAACGCTGTTCAGTTTTATGCCTCTGCTGTTGGTGTGACAGTGGTGGATTTGCATACTCTTACTTTGTGTCTCTTCTCTGACCTGTGTGTTCATGTGCAGATCCAGCAGAAACACACATTCATCAGCCGCACGGCGAAGCTTACTGCCGCTGATTGGCGCTAACTGGAGTCTCATGACAGTCCGGTCTGGTGTTGCTGCATTACTCACTGCCTTGCTCTTCCTTTCTCTCACTCACACATACAATCACAAACTCAAATTCTTCATACAGGCTTCGTCAGCCATTGTCTGGCGACGTACAGTCAGCACAAATGCAGCAAACACCCTGACCAAAGCGGGGATCTGTACAGAGGTGTCTGGTGCGTTCGGCTTGTGGTATTTTTCAACTTCTCCTCTTAAGACAGTTTTCTGTTGGTTTGTGTCGCTACAAACGAACTAACACACCTTCGTACTTAACAAATCCACATTTCTTTTAAGAAGGAACCAACTCTCTCTAAGTGGTGACCTATTACGCTTCCTTGAACCGGTTCAGATCGGCCTATGGGTTATGCAGAACATATTTATTAAATTTTTTGCACATAATCATTTTGAGATATTGAGAATTTAGTCTGATCAGTTCTGCTTATTTTGAGTTTCTTTCAGAATGAGCTGCTTTAGGGCCTCTTGTCACTTTAAATCCAAATATGCCTCCCAGTTCAACGTGAAAATAGCTCCAAACAGATACGCAATCATATATCCATATATTTAAAAAAAAAAAAAAAAAAAAGCAGAAGTGGAGCCTCCTGTACAACCAACAGGAATGCAGCAAGTGGTTTCTGGATGGTAAGTCAACAACAAAAAAACTGTCTTCTCCAGCAGCCATTGCACAGTGCATACAGCAGTATGACCAGCTGACCAAACATGCTGGAGTTCAGCTTGGGTTGCTAGGTGACGGGTCACGGCCTGGTGATTTGTGACGTTACATTCTGGAAAATTTTGAAACAGGCTAAAAAATATTAACTTATTGCCCAGAAATGGCTGGGTGTTCGTTTTTAAGCGTTTCGGCTGTTATTAGAAGCAGCTGAGACCAAAAGGCACAAAATGTGAGCCGCAATAAGCTATGAATCAAAATGTACAGTGCATACAGCGGTAAAACCAGTCGACGAAAAGAGCTGGAGCTCTGCTGGGGTTGCTAGGTAATGGGGCTGGAGCTCTGCTGGGGTTGCTAGGTAACGGCACAGACCCTGCAGAATGTGACTAACTGGAGGTTTTTGAAATGGCTCATTTTCCAGACACCTAAAAACAGTAATTTATTGCCAAAAAACATCTCAGTTGGTGTTTTTAGCACTTGGGCTGTTTTTAGAAGCAGCAGAGACCAGAATGGAAGTACAAAAACAGGCAAAATGTTAATCTGTGTAATAGGTTTCCCATAAAACACCTCTCTAGCGGAGAATTACAAATATCTGTGGATGTAAACTAAACTGCCACGTGTTGCCTTGGAAGCTGAAGAAACTGTGTACATTAACATATAAACCGTTTCTTCACTCGCCATAGAGATTCTGCTTAAAGTCTCCAAACAAGTTAAGAAGAAAATCAGGAGGGCAAAACCTCTGCAGCTCCTTTTTCTCTGCTTAAGCCCGACAGCTGAAAGCTGCAGTAATCTGAACTCACATGGATCTGCGACTGAAGTTTTGAGCGTCATGTGGGCGACATAAGAGTGGATTAAAAAGAAAATAATTCAGTTTCTGCTGCATCAAATTTACCTTTAAAAAGTTCCCAATTCGAGGCCATGAAGGTTATACGACTGTTTAAATCTGCTTTTCCGTTTTTGGTTGAAGTGGTTACAACTACCTGTTTGGAAAATGTTCCTGTTTAAGACAAAAGGGAAAGTTGTAAAAATAATGAAATATAAATTTAAAGTAAGTAGTTTAGGCGCTTAAACTACAACAATGTCTGCAAAGTGAAAGTGGAAATCAACGTTTTAGGATCCCAGAGGAGGCCTGACATTAAAACAAATAACAATCATAATGGACGGACATTCCCTAAGTTCGTGCTTTATCCTTCCTCCAGCACAGCAGCAGTTTGTATTTTAGACACCAGCTTATGAACAAAGGAGTCATCACCAAACTGCAGAGAGGGAAGTGAAAAGGTCACAGTGAAAGTTGGTAAACTAAATAACTAAAATTACTTCAACGCATTACACAAACTGAGTCAGTTAGTTTACTGGATGAACTCTGCACTGCAAAAGACACCAAATCTTACTTTGGTTTACTTTCTAGTGCAAATTCCTTATTGCACTTGAAATGAGGCAAACTAACTTACAAGTAACTTTTTTAGCAAGACATAGAGGCTTATAAGTAAATAATTCCTCAATATTGATGAAAAAGTTCTAGTCCTATTGCGAGTTAAATTAACTTATAGCATGGGAAAATGTCCTGTTACAAGTTAAATAATCTTCCAGTAGGACTAGTAAATTTTCATCAATATTGAGGAATTTTTAACTCAGAACAAGCCTCATTTCAAGTTCACCAAGATATTTGTACTAGAAACTAAACCAAAAATACTTGGTAAGATTTTGTATTTTTGCAGGAAAGAAAGCTCAAAATGGATGATGTGCGGAAATATATTCATGTTTCTCAAAGGTCCGAAAGTGCAAAGAAGTTTTTATTGATCTAACCTTACACTGCAAAAACGCAAAATTTTACTAAGTATTTTTCTCTAGTTTCTAGTTGAAATACCTTATTACACTTGAAATAAGAACATTTTGGCAAGATATGGAAGCTTATTTTAAGTCAATAACTCATCAAGATTGATTAAAAACCACGCGTTCCAGTGGCAGATTATTTAATTTATAGTTGAGGAACTAGCACTTTGTTTTTTATTAATATTAAAGAATTACTGACTAAATCATCTTTCAAAAAAGAAACTCGTATGTTAGATTTGTCTTATTTCAAGAGTTCTAAAATATTTTCACCAGAAACTAGACCAAAAAATATTTGGTAAGATTTTGTGTTTTTGCAGTGTATTACCAGGAACGGTCAGAGTGTTTTCTGTTAAAATAAAAGTGATGTTATCTGATTAAAAATCAAGCTAAAAACTACTTAGTTTGGTGACCAGAAATGAAGAAATGTTACTCAAAATTAGTAACACCATATTTGGTTATTCTCACATCATGTTCCTTTAGTATTTCATAAGCTGCATTTCTAAATCTGATTTTGTTCGTAGTGACTTTACGTAAAAGCCTTTAGCTGATGATTCTGGCTCATTCTAATGCATCACGTCTTGAAATATTTGATTTTCCTCTGACTTTTTTAGTCATTCCCACGCTCCCAAAGCTCGTATTTGGCATCCAGACTTTGTTGGTGATCAGAAACAGGACGTTATGACGCAATAAAGTGCTGCAAAACAGACGACATTTAGGTTGAGAAAATGGTGACGAAGGTTATTAACTGGTTCGAAAATGAACTATGTGAAAAAAAACCCCAAAAAACTCCAGAAGAACAAAGAACTGTTACGAAATGCCAGCTATTCAGGGGATGCAACGGTTTAATTTGTGGCTTTTTCTACTTCCTAATTCTCCAAACTGAGAATTTGAAGACGTCAGAGAAATTTGGAAAGGGTAAAAATATCTGTTCGATTTTATCTAACTTTAGAATGCGTAATAAATGCAGCTGCGTCCATAATGAAATTCAAAGAATGAGTCCTGAAATTATGCATTCTCTGCCAGCAGGATATAAACACAGTGGCTGACCGTTTTCACTGGGTTTTCCACTTATCGCCGCTCATTTGCATGAATCATTTAGCTAGAAAACTGTTTGTCACCTAAAGGATAAGAGAAAAAAAACAAATGTTGGGTTGCAAAGCATTTGATTTTTTTTTTATATAAACTTACACAAATTTAAATACGATTAAACTTGAAGTGTAGGGAAAATGAAGAAGGAAAAATCTGAAGTTTTACCGGATAATACAGTGTAGAATATCAGGGTTTGCACATCGAATGTGTGGCAATCTGACCATTCTTTTTCGCAAAAGTCCTCAAGTTTGGTGATTTAAGACAGAGAGAATGTATGAATAAAGAAAATTAAAGTCTTGCCACAGATTCTCATTTAGATTTGCTTCCTTTCTGCATGATATGGTAGGTCTATGGGTTATACAAAACATGTTCATTAAATTTTTTATGCATAAAATCATTCTTAGTTAATGAGATTTTATTCTGGTCAGTTCTGAATATTTTAATATCCTGTCAGAATGAGCTGTTTTAGGGCATCTTTTTACTTTAAATCCAGATAAGCTGCTGCTGGACACGTCTAAATGGTTGCAATATATGGAAAGTACAATCATACATCTTTGAAAAGCATTAGCAAAGCCAGCTGCACAACCAACAAGAATGTGGCAAGTGGTTTCTGGATGGCAAGTCATCAACAAAACACTTGGTTTTCCAGCAGCCATTGTAGCTTACCAAAAGTGCTAGAATTCTGCTTTGGTTGCTAGGTAACAAAGCTGGGGTTGCTAGGCAACGCCATAGAGCCCGTGGAATGTGACTTCACAATCCAGAGGTTTTTGAAACGGCTCATTTTCCAGACATCAAAAAAACATTAACTTATTGCTAAAAAAAACAGCTGGGTGTTTTTAGTAAGCGTCTGGACTGTTTTCAGAAACATACGAGTCCCAAATGGAAGAACAAAAATGTGCAAAATGAGGATTTTCAACAAGAGGATCCCTTTAATATTTTTTCTATGCTAATCCTTCAAAGGGCTCTCAATTTATACATTCATAATTAAGACCTAGGAGTTGTGAAAAGGGCATTTCACTACACTGAGATACCAATAGACACTCAAACAAATACCAAACTATACATTTGATCTGCAGCCGGTGGTGACGAGAGTTAGCATTAGCACACTGAAGAAGAAGAAGGGTGAGAAAAGAAAAGAGACACACTGTAGTTGAGGAAATGCAGGTAACATTTGTGAGTACTCACCCTGACAAAGTTATCGGGGAAGAACCCCCGGCGTCCGCCCAGCTCGCCCTCCCACCAGCCGCCATCGTCCCGCCGTATGTTCTTGATGATGTCGCCCACCGTCAGGGTCAACTCATCGTCCTGCTGAGCCTCATAGTCGAATTCCACCACGGCCTCCACTGCGCACACAGAAAGCCGCAGGTGGAAAAGGGTCAAACGACGCAGATAAAACCACCTCGTTCCACGTTTTCACAGAACCACAGGAGTTTAGCATGTCATTACAGACAATTTATTTATTATTTCAACTGGAAATGAAAGAGGAACACGCTCAAATCACGTGAATAAAATTATGTTTAGCATTCTGGAAGATTTTGAACAGTTAGCTTTAGCAACCCAAAGAAGCAGAGATAATTAATGCCAATAAAGTTCTCGACATTTCAAAACCGGCATCATTTACCCATATATGGCATGTTTGATTTCTTCTTCTCTTTATCTTTCAACGCGTTGTTTCTCTCAACACAAACCACTCGCTGAGTGCACCTGCGTTTTCCACAAATGCATATAGCAAAGTTCACTAAGTGGTGAACACATTTGATATCGTCTGTGTGACATTATCAGTTGAAGACGGAGATACGAAACCCAATTTTTTGATCTTCCCTTTAACTTCAAAGCTGCACATAAAAAGATGTGGTGATAAAACGGTAAGATAAGCAACTAATATGATACTGAAATGTTTGAGAAGGTTACTAACTTAAATAAAATGTTACAGATGCACTGAGCAGCTATTTTTTCACTTGTTACATCCAGATAACAATAGCAGGTTTGTTTGTGAATAGCAACCAAAACATTTCTTAAAATATGAGTTAAATGAAATTGAGTTATACCATACAAAACCTCATTAGTATTTACACTGCGTTGGAAAAGTTTTAACATCCTTGAGTTATTAAATATTTTGTCACATTTCATCTAAGAACTCTTACTTCAACCACAAACTATTTTATTTGGTCTTAAATGAGATTAAACCACCTTTAAATGAAGCCAAAGACCTTCCAGTTAAAGCTTGTTGATGCTTATCTTAAAGCAAGAAAAACTATTTAAAATTGAAAGTAAGTTTGTGTTACGTTTTGATGCAGTAAGAAAATAAAAAAAACACAAATTAGCCAAATGTAGCTGCAAATTGCCCAATTTAAACTTCCATACACAAAAAAATACTGATATATCTGTCCATGAAAAAAATCATGACACATTTTTTGTTGAAGTTTGCTCAAGTTGCATAAAAATCAAACATATAAATTAGCCACAAGTAGCTGCAAAATGACGCTAGCTGCTGCTAGCATAAAGTTAAAACTCACCATTATTTAGCAGTACGCGAATAAAGTTTGATTCTTAATATTTGTGTCATATATAGATTCTTTGTCGAGTTTTGCTTTAGTTTTATATTTAGATATATCGGTTTGTAGCTATGTAGCCACAAACCGATGCTAGCTTCTTGTCTGTTACAGTGGGTGCTAATTGCTACTAGCGTCTAGCTCAGGGTGTCTGAATTACCTCCTCAGTTTGCAGTCAAGTTCTCCAGAGTCCTGTTGGTGAATATTTGACTCAGGTGTGTTGAAGCAGAGCCCTTCAGATCTGGATTTTAGGATCTCTAATCTAGCTAAACATAGCTAATTTCATTTTGAGAGTGTTACAGACTTCTCCGCCAAGAAAATAAAAATTAATCAACTGCAGGATCATTTTATGAACCTTTATGCAAGATTTATTTGACAATTTGCCATTAGCAAGAGGTGAAAATAAGGTGCATAAAGAAAAAAGTTGAATTAAAAAAAGAAAAAGGTATTAATCTAGACAAACATTACAACTCTAAAGGTTACTGGTGTTCCAACAATGAGATTCTTATGGCAAACGGGGGGAAAAACTCCTGAAGAGAGGAAAAACTGCTATTGTCAGCCTTTAAGAGAGTAATCCCAGAGCAACAGATGAACAACTTTCATGTGAAAATGTTTTTTCAACTCTCCAAGTTCAACAGGAAGAGAAAACCAGAAGACCAACAAGCTTTTCATGTGCTAAACAGCTGTTGCTACAATCCTAAATCAGAAAAAATACAATACAAATAGGCCTGAAATAGGCCAAGCGAGAAATAAACTTTTTTACAGCTATCCTACAAAATTCTGAATAAAATCCTTGAAAGTGGTTGAATTTGAATGAGGTTTGGAAAGTGTTTTAAATTCAAACAGCACAGTTTTGTAATAAAGTGCAATCTAACGTTTAATTAAAAGCCGCAGTTGCAAAGTGTTATTTTCAGTTGAAACCAGAGATTTTTATACACCTAATAAAAAGGCATGCACATTTGATTAGATTTAAATCAGACCAAACTCTTATTTAAGGTCAGTTATGGTTACCAAAATGATTTTATATGTGTTTTTTGTTTTATTTTAATTTACTCAATCACTGCTTATTAATATCAGTAATAAATATTGTCATATATTGTTTTTATCTCCACAGTGGTGCTGGAAATCAATGAAAACTTATCTTGAAAATGCTTGAAGTTTGCTAAATACACACTTTTTATTTTATTTTTTGTTTTGGTTAGGATGTTAGCATGTTTGTATTTCAACGTTATATTTTAATCACTGATTATCTTTTCCTTTGTTTGAGTCTCTTGTGTCAAATATCTGCATGTTGGTCTCATTGTTTTTACTTCATAATCTTAACATTTACGACATAAAACCAGTAATGAATTGAAGTAAATCTGATTTGATGTATTTGTGTTACCTTCAGAAACCCAAGACTTTCTAAATATAAGTATTTAGTAGCTTTTTAAAACAAATATCCGCCTGTAGAGTCACGTATCTGCGCCTGGCACCTCTAACCACAAAAACACACCTTTCATTTTCACCCCAGATGTTTAATGCAACAAGCGAAGTCGCTCTGTTCAATGCAGCTTTTGTTTTCAAGAACCAGAAAAATATTTAACTTGACATGAACAGCATTCATCTCAGAATCTCCTGGGATTTAACACTTGATGTTTTGAATTATGCCGCTTCATGGAGCATTCTTTTGAATTTGCGTGCGATTCACATGACAACAATTACGCCAGGCTTCGAGTTCAAGCATTAGGTGGGTTAGATTATCGAATCGTTTGTCATTTAGAGTGATGAACTTCTTACCTTGATAAGAATTTGTCACCATGAATTGCAGTTAATTATGTTTAAAACACCCCAAAACTGTCCTTATTGTCAGGACTGATAGTTTTACTATTTTCTCCGTTGTTTGTTAAATAAAAACATCAATAAATACCAATAAATGTGGAAATAAGGCATGTACAACTGTAAAATGTAAAACCCGATAACCAATACCGATATTTTTTTTCTACACCTTCTTACTGGCTTTCTCTACTGTGGAATTAAACTACTGCATTATCTTTGTCAATTTAGTCTGTTACCAAATGAAAATGCTGAGGAGCAGGCTGAAAATGATGCCACACATTTAACCTATTGTGTTTAATGTCAAATGTATTCATGACATCTGCTCTCTTTGAGACAACAACACTCAAACGGTGCAAAATTCACCAAACTAAACTCAACTTCTTCACAAGTAACAAGAGAAAAGCACATCAGTCGTGCATCAATACATCAATTCACCACTCGTATCGGTGAGTTTGTTGACGGAATGGCCGACGTCCGATATTAAATTTTACAGCTAATATCAGCCAATACCGATACCAAGCCGATAATATTGTGCATCCCCAGTGAAAATACAGTTACACGATTTAGCTGCGACAAAGACAAGCCAAAATATAGAATCTTTTGCATAACAACCCCCCCTCTGCAGCTGCGTTTACAACAAAAAACATAGAGGAAATGTTTCTTTATAACGAGGGTTGATCCTCGTTTAAACATCAGCCATAATGGGAGGGGCTTTCTGGAGTTGGGTAACCATGGTAACCACAAAGGGGTAGCTAGCACAGTAGCTTCCTCCACCTAAATGTCTTCACACTGTGTCAAAGCCACAGAATGACGACAGAAAGCATGAGTAACCACACGTTGTGAAAGCAGCTTGGAGGGTCAGGGCATTCCTGAGAGGGTACATCACAGGCGGGGGGGAGGAAGACGAGGAGGAGGAAGGCTTTCACCAGATACCAGTATCAGACACACAAAGGAGTCAGCCGTGCTGGTCAGATGGGAAGGATCTGATTCTGGCTGCAGATAACTACAGGGATTAGTCGCAGATGTGATAGTGGAGTGGCTCAGAAACCATTTTCTGTCGCTGCTGGTAGTTTGTGTGACAGAGAGAGGAAGTGGCAACAAGCCTGTGAGTGGAAGTAGAAAGAGAAGTGTGAATTTATAAGTTGTGACAGTTCTCTTGCAGACTGTATTTCGGTACAGTTAAACCAGCACAGCAGGAGAGACCTGAACCAACGCGTCTGCTAGCATCAAATACACCAGGAAGGAGATGACGGCGTCTGAGGGGGGTTCTGCTCGTCACCGAGGGCAAAAAGTGACAGAAACACAAAGTTAATGAAGCCGTGCAGAGGTGGATGAGTTCAACAGAGCAAACAACCAGTCAGAAGCTGCGTTTCCATTGCAAACGTCTGCAGAATGTTATTGATGTTCCACTAATGTTGAAAAAACACAGTTTTGAAACTGTGGTGTTTCCACTTAATAAGATATTTAATTAAAATCCAGAGATGGGCAAAGTACCCAAAATTTGTACTCAAGTAAGAGTACGGCATATTTTTATTCAAGTAAAAGTAAAAAGTATTTGGTAAAAAGTCTACTCAAGTACTGATCAAATTAGCAATCGTTTAATATTTAAAAATTACATAATTAGATGGATCAAAATGTAAAATTAAGTGGAAATTTATGTGTTTTAAGGACGAAAATGACAATAATTCATATACGTAGCAAAAAAATAACAAAATCAGCCAAAAGAAAATGTTTCCAAATAAATTTCTTTCAATAAAAAACTTATGAAACTTTAATAAAAACTGCAGGTGTGTGTCTGTGTCTGGTGAATTTTGAGTTAAAACATGTTTGTTTTCCTTTAAGTGGGTAGAAATGTTACTCAAGTAAGAGTAGAAATACTTCATAAAAAAATTATTCAAGTAAACGTGAAGAGCCCAGCATAGTGAAATTACTCCTAAAAGTAAATTTTTTCAAAGAAGCCACTCAAGTAATTGTGTAATTGCAACTAGTTGCAGCCCAACTCTGTTAAAATCACACACGAATAAAAGTGTTCGCACAATAAATCGTTAAAAACCAACTACTTCCTGTTTTCTCTTTTGTGGTTTCCGCCAGTGGCAACATCCTGTTGTTGATCACATGACTCGTGTGATGCGTAAAAAATGTTTCCATTACAAATTTTGCAAATTAAACCAATTTCAATTCGGCCAAAACACTACTTCATCATAGCACCAAAAACTTTTTGTGTTTTCAAAAGTGGTGTTTCTATTAAGTAAATTTATCTTCGAAATGTCCGATTGCATAATTGTACAGTAAATGTTAACGCAGCTGGTGATGCACAACAAAAGTAGCATTTTTTGGCAGAAATTCACACCAGCATCACAAGCTGCGTCTCCATTACAAATGTGCTCAAAACTTTGTCGATATTCTTCTGGTGTAAAAAAAACCAACACCATTTTGCAATTGCAGTGCTTCCATTAAATAAGAAATTAAATTAAAATCATTAGCATTCAACTCAAGTTCTCAAGAGACGGTTTCATGCAACTTTTAGATCTGAATCAAAACATCAGTGAACTACAGCAATGTTTAAAGAAAAGTGGGTCAAAGCAAAAACTGTTTCCTACGCCTGTATTGACAAACATTAATAACATTTATTATTTTTTTTGCTTAGGTTGTTTTAACACTTAATATTCCAGTAGACTCGGTTGGATTGGCGACCAAAATTGCGACATTTGTTACATTTTCAGCTGCTGCGGTTTATTTTCACAAGGCACTGTTTCAAACAAACCAAACTGTTTAAAAACTTGTTCCCCTCCTCTCCTATGGGGGCGCTGCACCAAGACAAATAGAAGAAAATAACACAAAGAAGACATCAGCACAACTTCCTCTTACATGAAATGCAAACAAAAATGGAGTGACGTCAGAAGAGAAGTTTGTTGAATTTACCCAGAATGCCCTGTGTTGTAGTTTGCTTCCTGCTTTTGGAGCGGTCTCTGGTATGCTTAGCGTTCACATATGCATTCAAACTGCACCAGAGTTCACTTCAACTGGACCAAAACTTCGCTTTTTAGGAGGGAATAGAGTTTGGTTTTTCACACCTCCCAAAACAAACTGGACTTTCCAGACATACAAACTGGAGTTCAATTAAAGTACAAGAGAGACTGATTAATTTATTTTTTGTTACTTTCAGACTTATAAAGGAGGATAAGTCTGATGTTATTTTGATTTTGGCATCGGATTAAAACACCACAGTTGGCCTTGTCAGGAAACTGAGTCTAGATGGATTTAAGACACAAACACTGTCAGACCAAGATTGTTTTGCTGCTTCATTGTTATACCAAAGCAAAATCTATTTCCATATCAAATCATGATGTAAATTAGACCAAGCTGGTAAGATGTAAACAGTTCAAACTAATTTTGGTGGAAGCATTTGCTTCTGCAAGAGTTAGAAAGACCCGAGGCCTTGAGAAGACTGGAGACTGAATAACTGTGAGTCGGCAGACAAAACACAACTCCCACTCAAGTGGTCAAGAAAGAGATTTATAGAGGAATCTGCAATGAAGCCTGCAGCGTCTTCTGAACAGCTGCAGCTAGTTTAGATAATGGGGAAACGACTCACAGAAAGAGAGAGAGATCTATGCCGAGCCGTGATGACATTTCAGTGGTTTACAGCGAACCTGTGTTTAGTTCTTGGTCAGTTTCAGCGCCTCTGTCATTGGTGATGTCAAGAGCAGCTGTGTGTTTGTGCCTGTAAAACATTCACTCTGGACCGGAGCCCACTGGGAGCCAAAGCCACCCACTACAGCTCCAATTGTGGACTGGATCACAATGCTTTGGCAAAAAGGGAAAATTCCAACCATTCCCCGCTCACCATTCTGCTGTTCAGTGAATCCTGCGGCCGAGTCTGTTACAGCTCGCATTGTCCGTCTGTAATATCGTACCGAAATTAGTGGGAAGTCTTGGTGTCAGTCGCTCAAAGAAAGAATAACTTTGAAGAGTAGGCGGTGAGAGCAATGCTGGCAGGGAGGGTTTTTCAGCTTCACACGAGGAAAGGAAAACATAATTCAACCAGATATAAGAGTAAAAACCAACAGAGAGACTCGAATCGGGATATAAATGGGAAGAGTTCACAAAAAAAAAACATGAAGGTCAGACAAACCACAAACCAAACAGAGAGTAATCTCTTTTCTTGCACCTTGTTTGTGAAAGTTGCCACAATGACCTATAAACTCTCCAAGTGCATCAATACGATCCAACTTACAGCCTCTTAACATCTATTAAAAGCAAAAAAAATAATAGTTTTCTTTCTGTATTTTACTCATTGACTGCCTAAAACACAGCTTTGTCCTTTTTAATAAAAACCCGAAGGAAAACAAGCAGTCACGTTTTGGTTTACCAGCGCTTCGATGCGTCATATCTTCCAAACCAGTGTTTGCCCACATGTTAAGTTAAAAAAATAAATGGCACCATCACTACTTTTCTCAACACCAAAGCAGTTTTTAATGCATCAAGATGAGGCGTTAAGAATGCATATTTTTAGAAAACGCACCCATATATATGTATATCTGCTTGAATGCAGTCAGAGCCAAACGCGTGAGATTCTCAAAGATTAATGTTTGTTATGTGGAGGTTGCCAAAAATGTACGCTGATTATTTTTTCAGAAAACAGCCAAAGGATGTCCTATAAAATCATAATTCATCCTTTTTGCTCATGGAGAGGGAGCACACACGCCATTTTAGTGTTTCATTTTCACATTCGTTGAAGCAACAAAGATGGCAAAATGAGGTTGTGCCTTTACTTAAGAGTTGATGCAAAGATAGATCGTGCTTTGCAGGACTTGATTTGCAACTAGAGCAATCTGAATGTGAATCCAGTCCGAAAATGGAGCAACATAATTACTTATTCCTTTAGTTCTTTTGTTCACTTCTCTGCTAAAAACACAGAGAATAGAGATAAATGTGAAGACATACGTTTGATGCAACAGGAAATTTCAAAATGTGACACAACATGGAACTGACAAATTCAAAACCTATCAAAGGACAACAAAAGACTTACTTTTTTAAATTAAGTGATTACAAATCGAAATTTGCACCAAACCCAAATCTGATACATGGATCTGAACCAGCTATGCCACTCAAACAGGATCCAGTTTGCATAAACATAAAATCAACATCATTGCTTCCCCAGAAAGTAGGAACTGTTCAATTCATTAGTTCTACATTTTAAAATCCATGTCAATGGTGTTTTATAAATGTTTCAAACATCTGGGACTAAATCAAACAAGTTCTTCATGATGCCTGGATCTATTTAATTTTAACTGTCAGTTTTGGAGGAGGATGTTTTACTTTAATCTAGGTTAGAGATTTAATGGACTCTTTAGGTAATTAAGATGGATTTTTACTGGCTTTCGATGTGCAGCGACTGTTGGGTTGAGTCGTTTTCAGTGTTAAGAGCGAAGTCAAAAAAACACCGGATGTGTCACAACGGAGTGAAGACTTTTCACATTTACGACATACAACAATAAAATTAAAAAACATCAATCCTGCTGTACAGACTGTTATCACTTTCACAGTTCAAATCTGTTCAAAAAAGACACGCAATGTCTAACATTAAACCAGAAAATATTCTCTGGTTTAGTTAATCGTAGGACTGTCAACGATATTTCTACCAGAAATAAAAAGAGAGATTTTGTACAACTTCTTCAATGATTACTGCAGCTCTGGAAAAAGTTAAAATGATCAGTTTCTCAGATTTTAATTTTTATATTTATGTGTTTTAGTAAAATGAACATTGTTCTTTTATTCTATGAACTACTGACAACATATCACTGAAATTCCAAGCAAAAATTTTGGATTTATTTGTAGAAAATAAATCCAAAATAACAACAACAACAAAAAAAGATGCAAACGATGCAAAGAAAACAAGTTCATTTTCATTTAGAAACAATAATATTAATGTTTGAACTCAGGAAGAGTTCAGAAAACAATATTTGGTGGAGTAACCAGGAGGTTTTATTTTATCCAGAGCTGTATGTCCTTAGATTATTCAAGAAATCCCAGACGATCATGTCTTGGAATGGAAACAAACCCACGGATATATTTTAAGACAATATCTCAAGCACACCATTTCTTCTGAAATGGAAAATCAGCAAAGATATCGGGAAAAGAGTTGTGAATAGCTTTGGTTCATATTTGGGTTCAATCTGAAATGCCTGAATTCGCCCCATTGATCAGTTAAATATCAACATTGTACGGTACGGGAAGGAAATGGACCAGAACCAATGGAAAAGACCTTCAGAAGACACTTTGGTAAAAGAGAATAGTTATCCGGTTCAGTCTGAATGTGGGCTGAAATGCCATTCGGTGAGGAAGAAGCCACCCCTCCCATACACAATCCAGAAAGCCAGACTACACCATCTGTGATTCACTGAGGGACAAAAAGTTTGTTTGACCAAAGTGACCATCGGTACTTCAGGAGGAAAGAACAGGAAGCCAGAGAACAACACCCACTTTGTGGTGTACGGTGGTGGCAGCATGGTGGTTTGGGAAAGGGGTTACATCATGAGGAAAGAACATTGTGAGGAAATACTGAAGTCTGGGTTTTCCCAATTAACAGCAACAAAGTCAACGTTCTGGAGCGGATATGAGAAAAGACGTGCCAATGGGTCAAAGTTCAGCCAACTACTGAGACACCAATGGAGCAATACCCAAAATGTTTGACTCAGTCTGAACAATTTAAAAGACATTTCTACCAAACTCTAACGCTAAAGAAACTTTATAATATAAAACTCTGACATTCAGTGAAGATAAACAAATTTGCTACTCCTAACAGGATACGTTCAGTTTGATTTAAAGTCATAAAGAAAGAGAAATTATATAAATATCTTGTTTCAGGTGTATATATCAGACATTTAGGTATCCTATTTAAGTCGTACCCAATCGAGGAAGATTTTATCGTAAGAAAACATAATTAGTGCATAATGTCATCACATTTGGGTCGGTACGACTGCAAACTTTCATTGGTTGCACGGTTTTCTGTTGGCATCATTGTAAGCAAGATAATATTTTAGGTGTCACATATTCAAACTTTGCTTTCCAGTTATATATTTTGCCACTTCAATGCACTTTCAATGTCTTTTATGTCCAAATCTGATGTAGATCTTTGTAACCAAGAAGCTAAACATGGAGGAGAGTAGTGGCTCAGCAAAGTGACAGAAAATAAGAACAAAATGTATTATTTTCATCACCATCACAATACTCAACAGTGTTATTGCTCTCATTGTTTCCAATTATTGAGTTTTCCTATTTCTCTGTTTAATTTCAGATTAAATATGCATATTATTATCTGAATTAAACAACTTCTGGTGGGAGAGATTGTCAAAATATACAAGACGTAAGTACAAAGTGGAATCCTTATTTATAGTAAAATATTTTTTCACATTTTATGGAGCTGTACAGTGAATGATAGCGATTAACACAGTCTGCCTGAATATTAATAGAAATCTCAATCATTTTAAATCTTCAACGCCTTGGCAGAAAACCAGCAGTGGCAGCATATCATTTACTGACAGAAACATTTACTATGATGATATTAATCCTCAATAATGTGTAATATTATTAATAAAATCAATGTAAAAACTACTTAATCCACTGTCAAATTGATCCCCATTGATTAAAAAGAAACAATAAACTACAGCATAGTGACTTCCCATGAGCTGCTACTCTCTTAACTTCTTGCATTAGCTTGTTGTACTACAGCACAATATTTGGCTGTAACAAAAACAGGAAATAGAGATTCAGTGTCAGATGTATTTTTATTTGTAGCCTAAACTCCTCCAATCAATCCATAGATAAAAACATTTCACAAATCAAAGTATTACTATAATGACTCATGAAAGCGCAGCTAGCAGTAGCAGCAGCTAACTGCGCTTCAGTGGTAAAGTTAGCATGAACATAAATGAGAACAGAAAGGGGAGATTCAGTTTCAGGTATGGCTTAGTCCTGCTTTAATCAATAAGAAGATCAGTGTGATAACTCTGTGTCTTTCATGACTGATTCTAGCTAATGGGTTTGGGTGGGTAAATGGCCATGTTTCCAGCTTCCTCTAGTAGCTAGCTTTACAGCAGTGACATTTTGTAGTGTCCATAAAGAAGAAGAACAAGTGAAGGTTTAGTTCCAGGTATGTTATTTGCATTGTTATGCTCTTCTGATCAATAAATGGATAATAAACAATAGGTTAATGTCTTACATTTGAGGTGATGAGACAGTATAGTGAAATAGGCATATAGCGGCTAACTGTGCAGCATTGCTAACACTAGCTTGTGAACAAGAACAACTACATCAAATGTTGCATTTCAGCTGAGTCATCTATATTTTTATATACATAATGAACAGAAAATAAGCATATGCAACATCTTACTTTTGAGGAAATTATCATTAGATTTTAAAACAGATACCTCTCTTCGTGTGCCAATTAGCTCCACTGCTATGCTAACCCTAGCTTGTATGTAAAATTTAATTTTTAGTGTTATTTATATTCCTGTTATGGCATCATCAGTTATAGAATGATAAACATTTCACAAGTCAATGTTCTACTTTTGAGAAGATGCTTCTGATGTGTTTACTATGCTAACACCAGCTAGCATATGAGGTTCTGTTATAGCCAAGTGATTATTTTTATGCTCTTCTAATCATTAAATTGAAAATAAACATTCCCACATGTCAAGTCTTATTTTCAAGGGAGTGGCTACTGGATGTACTAAACTATAAAACATATTTCTAACTTCTGGTAGCTTTTAGATGTGCAGTTATGCTGACACTAGCTAGTATGTGAGGTTTGGTGCAGCCATATTGTTATTTTTATACTGTTATAATCAATAAATGTAAAACAAACATGTTAATATATTTCCTTAAGGCAGTGGTTGATGGACGTACTACTTTTCTAACTTTTCTTCTGGTAGCTTTTAGCTTTGCAGCTATGCTCCAGCTCCAGCTTGTATTCGAGGTTTGGTTACAGCCATATTGTTATTTTTATACTCTTATAATCAATAAATGATAATAAACATTCCGAGATGTCAAGTCTTACTTTCACTGGAGAGGTGCATAAATATACTAAACTACACAACACTTTTCTAGCTTCCGGTAGCGGTGAGCTGTGCTGCTATGCTGACCCTAGCGAGTATGTGAGGTTTGGCTGTAGCCATGCTGTTTCTTATACTTTTCTAATCAATAAATGTAAAACAAACATGTTAATATCTTTTTTTAAGGCAGTGGTTCATGAATGCACTACTTTTCTAACTTCTAGTAGCTGCCAGCTATGCTACTATGCTAATGCTAACCGGTACATAAATAGCAACAATTTCAGGTCTCTTTGTAGCTACATAATTACTATTATACCAATATTTCTACTGAAAACATATTCGTAGCACATCTGCATATGAAAAAGGCGAAACTCTACAACAGTGTTAGTTTTTACAGCGTCAAGATTCTGTTGAGTTATGATCTACAGAGCTAATAAAAGTCTGTAATGGGAGTTTCAAGAATATTTTTAATCCACTAGCCTATTTACTGTTCCTTATTTAGTAAATAAAGTAATGATTTTTACAATGTCAGCAGTTTAGTACCTACTTAATTAATTCCTAATTAACCATGAAATGGGCACTTTTTGTAGGTTGATGGGTGGTTGGCAGCTATCACAGTTATACTTGGCACATACAACTCAAAAACAAGTTTGAGCCTGAGGTGCATTGTTCAATGCATCAACAGGAACAATGCACTTTAAATGGTTTCTTAGTGTTTCTTGGAGATAATTTGGATGGTCAAAATATGCAAACAAAAGGAAGTCAGACCAGACAATGAGCCTATTTTACACAGCATCGAGTTATTGATTTCTCGACCACCTTATCTGCAGCCAGCTACAGTCATGCTCCGTTAACATCAGCGCGCTGCCCGTGGGAAAAAACGCTGGCGTGGATGAAAACAGCAAAGGCCTTTTACGTGCCCACAGGCACTGAGCTGGACCGTGAAACACTGTGACACACAATAGGCTCACGGACAGAGTGGATGTAAACGTGTCAACATCTGCAACTCATCAGAGGGCTTTCCTTTCCTCTAAAAAAAGAAGACGCATACTCTCCCACGCGTGGCTTTCTAATCGTGCATGAAAAAAAAAAGCACCAGTAGTGAATTAGAAATAATAAAATAAATAAATGTGCATGCATGGAAAAGACGGAACCCTGCGCGCATCTGGAGCGGGCGTTGAGTCCTGTCCCATCCAGATGCGCGGAGGAGGCAGGAGGCTCGTAAAAACCAGAAGCAACTAAAATAATAATTACTATTATTATCATAAAATGTAAAAATGCGCCGCGGCTCACCCATTTATGTGACGCGGTGTGCTGGCTGCTCTCCTGCAGGACTGTGGGCGATAGTCTCAGGTGTTGGAGGCGGCTTTTACCCGGACCGACAGCCTCCTGTCCGTGTTTGCAGAGATCCGCTACTAAACGGGAGGAGCGTCGCACCAAACCATATTCCTTCCTCTTTTTTTTTTTTTTAGTCCAGTGACACGGCAGGAGGAGGAGGAGGAACAACGAGCCGTCAGAAAACGGAAAAAGCACTGATGAGCAAACCCCCTTTCTCTCCCTCGCTCGCTCGTTCTTATTTGTTGCCTTCAACGACGCCTCGTAAATTGCAGCTCCCGTGTGTGAAATTTTCATTTTCGTAAATGCGGTGTGAGGCAGGGAGGGAGGCGTGACGCAGCGCTGTGCGTCATCCGCTCGGAACAGATGGCGGTGACACAAACCGTGTTGAGCAGCAGGAAATCCCTGAAGTGTTCACCGGACAGCAGAGCACCCACAAATTACCTCAAGTCAGAGTAAAAAAAGTATTTAGTGAAAAATCAGGCTCAAAAGCTGAGTAACTGTCATTTGATATTTGGAAGTTACGTCATCAAATGGAACAAAACGTAAAGTTACGTGGACATCGTTGGTATTTTACAGCTCAAAATGAAAATAATTCATATAAACCTCATTATAAAGTAATAAAATCAGTCAAACATTTTTCTAAATCAATTTATTCCAATATAAATCTTGAACAAAAAGTGGAGATGTATATCTGGTGAAGTTTTGTGTATTTCAAAATAAATAAAATAAAGTTACTCAAGTAAAAGTAAAAAGTACAGTTCAGTAAAAATACCATTATTATTATTAAATATTATAATCATCATCAATAATAATGATATCATAATTACTGTAAATAATTATTATAAAATTAATAAAGTTACTCACGTAAAAGTAAAAAGTACAGTTCAGTAAAAATACCATTATTATTATTATTAAATATTATAATCATCATCAATAATGATATCATAATTACTGTAAATAATTATTATAAAATTAATAGTTATAATTATAAAAATGTCATATTATAATAGTAATTATTATCATTACCTATTAATAAAAATATTATTAATCATTAATAATAAGCTTCAAAGTGGAGAAACAATACAAGCTAATTTAATTCCACCACTTTTTCTACCACCTACACTGCTTACATTGAAACTCTTAATGTAATGTTTTTCTATTTCACTTTTCCTAATCAAGCCCATTTTCATCATTTACTGAATTAAATTAAAATTACAATAACAATGGATTTAGCTTTATAATTCATTCACTTCCAATACATAATGTAAATTGAGTATTATCTATAATTAGGTAAATGGTGCATCATTAAATGATGTGAATAAAATTAATTTTGCTTTATGAAAAGCTAAATACCTGCTGGCTCTCCTTTAAAATTAAAAGCTTTAATTTAAAAGCTGCATTTTGTGTTTACTTGTGGTATTTCTGACTGAAATTTAAATTGAAAACACTGAAGTGTGAAAAACATATGAAATCAGGAATGGAGGAAAACATTTTTCACACCATTTTATCGGTTTGTAACACCATAAACATTTAGTCTGCTCATATAGTTCAGTTTTCTGGAGATGGTGAGTTTTTCCAAACGCTCAGCTGTTCCGTTCGTCTTTCAGGACGGAGAGTCTGCTGGCGGCGGCAAAAACATCACGACTAAATGATGCAGGAAAGGACAGAGAGATGAAGATCTACAGTTTTTGTGCCAGCCGCACCAAGATGATAAGATAAACTGCTGCTCAGTCAGAAAAGCCATTCATTTGTTCCTGATTAGATGGAACAATCAGGCGATCAAGGTGATTGCCTGACCTTGAAGTGAACAAAGAAACGATTTTGATGGAGAAAATGAGGCTTTAGCTGCATCACTTTTAAAGGGGAGTTTGTACATTTTTTATAGTTTTCTGCCTGAATGAGTTTTCAATCATTATTTTTTATATTTTGTTGCAATATGTTGCCAGAAAGCAGATGAATATACACAAACACGGAATATACACAAACACAGACTTTAGAAGCTTTTTAAAAGCTTCTAAAGTCTGACCAATTAAAAGGGAACTGTAACAGTTAAACTGTGTCAATTTATATTAAAAATACATTTATTATAGTTTTAATGAGGTCAAAATTCCTTAATGGAGGTAAATTTATTTCTGTCAGTAAAGTAATTTTTTAAAATAAATTTTAAAAGGCAATATTTCAAATATTTCTTAGGTTAATATTTATTTATTAATCAAATGAAATTAAATGCACATAAAGACCAAAAATATAAATTATTCTAATATACATATATATATATATGTCAGATGGTGTTTATATTTGAAGAACTTGAATTAATACGAGTTAAAACATTTAATTTCCCTTTGTAAGCAATAAAGTATTTTTAAATTGAACTGAAGTAGGGCTGAAACAATTAATCGTAATTAATTTATTATCCAAATAATCATCAGCCAATTTAGTAATCGATTAATTGTAGTGTAAATATTATATATTTATTCATATAAAAATGTGGAAGCGAGAAGAATGTTATAAACACAGCTGAAAGTATGCAATAAAAATACAAAAATAAATACTGTGGAAAATTAACACTATTGAGTAAATTGCAACATTTGTCAAACATTTATATAGTTATGTGTACTACAGTTCCATACAAATTTCACTGCACAACTTTTATTTCATCTTTTTTTTTAATTTCACACTTAAAAAAAACAAACAAATTAATTTCTACAACTTTTATGAAAAGTCCTACATAGAATAATTACTTTTTTTCTCTTTACAGATATAATTAGAAAACTGCTCATGCTGCCCTAGAGAAGATGCCGCCCTGGGCATCTGCCCAATTCGCCCATATCAGAAGCCGCTACTGCGCTGCAGGAAATGTAATTTCTGTAAGCTTGTCTTCTTGGTTATCTGCCATTTGTTCCCATTGGCACAAAAAAATATATTTTCTATTCTTTTCTACTTCTACTAATGTGAGGCACATATTTGCAACGAGTTGTTCTAAGATATTTCATTTGAAATAAAAATAAAAACATTAAGTTAATAGGTCTTTGCTGTACAGTAATTTCCTTATTAATAGAAATATAAAAAGCTGAAAACCAAAACAGCAAATAATAAAAAAACAAAAGCTTGTAACAGGGGTTAACCCATTTCTTCCCATTCCTTCACACAGATGCTGTCTGTGCTGTTGCTTTAAGAGGTAGATCGCCTCTGGAGAGTTCAGTTTCACACAAAGCGCCGAGGTGACACCATCTGGGACTCTGCTGCTATTACACTGTTACTCACTGAGCAGCAGGACACTTAGTGAGAAGGTCGCAAACAGAAAACAATTCCTGCAGATACACAAAACCGACAAGCTGCAGCTTCATAATAACTGGTACTGGAAATATATTACATCAATTAATGACAGAAAACCTTGTGTGAAGTCAGATGAAGGACATTTTACAAAATTCACATCTAAATATTTTATGCTGTATCAAGAATAAAGACTGAAATGCAAATATTGTTGTTGCACCCTAAACTTTTTCCATGTTAAAAACAAAAATGTCGACATGTTTTACATATATACAGGCAAAATTGTGTGGTAGAAGGAAATTTATAAATGATTTTCACCGCAACAACACAAAATCTTTTTTTTGTCAACTTTCTAGAGCAAATATTTTAGTACAATTGAAATAAAACAAAACTAAATTATAAGTAACTTTTAGGAGCTTCTTTTAAGTACATATTTCTTAATATTGATGAAAAAGTTTTAGTTTTAGTGGTAAATTATGTCACTTATGTGAAAAATGTCTTGTTATAAGTGAAATAACCTGCCAATATAACATGTTTTTGTCAATATTAAGTAATTATTTACTTAAAACAAGCTCCTATTTCTTGCTGATATGTTACTTGTAAGTTAGTTTTCCTTATTTGAAATGTACATATTGTATACTAATTAGTTTGCGCAACACCACTTGTAAATTTTATAGTATTTCATATAGACTCTCTTTAAATTAATACAACCCTCTTAAAGCTGAGCACAAATGTATTCACGTTACATTGAGTAAAAAAAATCTAATTAGCTGTATTAATTTGTGCATAAAATAAAAAGTTGGTGTAATAAAACATATAAATGTGGAGAAAAAACCAAAAGCCTCGTTTTTAACTTCTGATTTTTTTTTTTTTGTCTGTTTTGAACTTAAGCGTTCTGATTTACACTTCTCACCGGTTGGTGGCGGTATCGCGCCAACCGTCAGTAAAAAAAAAAAAAAAAAAAAGAACGAAGAAGAAGAGGAACTTCCGGGGCTGAATCTGCTACCCCCTGCAACTACTTGTCGTTTCGTTTGCTTTTAGGTAGCCTTCATTAAAGCAGATCCAGAGCGACTTTAAGGTGAGCTACACTATATTACGCTTTTTATATATTAATTTTATTAATTTATTGCAGCCTCAGATATATTTTAGGCGCATTACGCTTTACGTAATAACTGTCAAATTCACAATATATACATATATTTGATAATAATAATGATTCTTCTCCAATATACACCAATATTCGGCCTAAAATTTGAGTTAGCTTTCCACATCCTTCAGCTTTTTACTTTAATGCAAAAACACGGCCTGTTTATGCTCGTGTAATATAAATAATTATTTATTTTCCTGCAAATAAAACAACCAGTCATGGTTTCCAGTAATTGAATCACCGCTGAAATGAGTCATCTGATGCAGCCAGAGACAGTTTGTTCTCATTCAGGTTTCAGTTAAAACTATTATATGCTAATAAATTAGCATATTTCCCTGTTTTGTACAAATCTGCTGTTTTTTTTACGAAATATTCTCAGGAAACTGCAACCGAATCCTTAATAATATTTCTCTCTAGTTGTAAAATAATTGGTGGTAAACCAGGTTTTGTCGCCGCAATTGTTTTAGGTGGCCAACGTTTATTTATAAAAAAAAAAAAAAAGTTCTGCGCTTAGTTGTTGTAACTTCCGGTTAGGTAGATTTATTTTAATGATAACTCTCTTACTATTTTCTCCTTCTGTTCATATAGGAAGGAACTACTTGTTCTGTAATCTTAGGTATGTCAGCTGTTCCGCCCAACCAAGTTTTAAAGAAAGCAGTTAGACTTTCTTAAAAAATGAGAGGAATTGCTGGTTTTTCAGGTAGAACCAGAGGTGGGCAGAGTACCCCAAAATTGTACTCCAGTATTTTTACTCAAGTAAAAGAAAAAACTATTTGGTAAAAAGGTGACTTAAGGAATGAGCGACTGATCAAAATATCAAACATTTAATTTTCAAAAATCAGCCAGACCAAAATATAAAGTTATGTGGCTCTTAATAGTCTTACAATTGTTTTATAAACGAGTTTTTCTTTTAATTGACTTGTCATAGAGTTTATTTTTTGAAAAAAATAAATAAATAAAGCAATAGTTTTGTTTTATTCAGATCCACAAAGGTCTTTGTAAATTTAAAAAAAAACTTTTATGCTAACATCCCCAAAGCTAACATTATATTTCTCAGTTATGGACAAAATAATTACACTTTGTCTATATAGTTGAGGCTCACAGAAATACATATGTGATTTAAATTATTTAAACAAATTTGAGATTTTGTTGACTGTTGAAGCTGACGTGCTTTTTTGTGTGCAGTTATCTGATATTATTCAGCTGAAATGATATTATTAGTTACAGAAAAGCAAGTAAAAAGCTAGACTTGACCATAATCCGTTACACAAGGAACACGGTGTTTTATTCACAAACGGAAGTCTGTGTATTAAACAGTTTTTTTGAACAGTGTAATCTGATCCACCCTGACCTCAGGAGGTTTACACAGAAAACTCTCCCCTCCCTCTGTGGGAAAAAAAAAAAAAAAAAAAGCATACGTGACTCTCCTCACATCCTCAACGCTTCCTGGTGTTTCTTTCTGTCTTTTTCTCTCCTGCATATTTTTACTATAACTTATAATCTGCAACTATGGCAACAAGGTAGGGCTGGACAATACATCAATAGCATATATCGCAATAGACACGTGATTAATATCAGTAGATAATATGTTTGATAGAATATTCGATTCAAGCAAGATTGGTGGAATCCATGTGACTCATTCGCTCTTTGGTTGCCTAGCAACTCACGCATTCTATGGTTACCTAGCAACAACCTGCCGAGTAACCGGTGCAGCAGCAGTTTGAAGTTCGGCCTCATAACTTCTTTAAAATAATGAAAACTGTGGATAAAACAGGAAAGGTCACAACACCAAACTGGCAATATTTCAGATATTTAAAACAAGAAAACTAATCAGTAATTATCGATATCGACTGATATTAAACGCTTACATCGTGATAAGTTTTTCAGCCATGTTGTTCAACCCTGCTGCTTTCACAACTTCGAGCTGCTGATTAGCATTAGGGCCTTCCTGCCCACAGTATCATCATTAAATGTAATTTTCCTTTTGGATAAAAAGTGATGATTTAATTGAATTGAATGTAAGATTATAACCTCATGACCTCTTTATATTTCTCTCCAGAAAAACAGCAGCTATGGACAAGATAAGGTCGCAGTTTCAGAGGATGGTGAGTGTTGAAGAACAAAACTCACACTGCAAAAACACATTTTACCAAGTATTTTTGTCTAGTTTCTAGTGCAAATAAATAAATATATAAACTAACTTAAAAGTAAATTTTCAGCAAGATATTTGAACTTGCTTTAAGTCAATAATTCTTCAATGCAGATACAAACAGTAGTTTCACTGTTCAAACAGGAAACATTTCTTATTAAAGATGACAAAATCTGCCTATTTTTTTAACCTGGAGTTCATTAATCATTGACATAAAACAAGCTTGTATATCTTGCTGAAATGTTACTTTTAAGTTAGTTTTTTTTTCCAAGTGTAATAGGATATTTGAAATAGAAACTAGACAAAAACACTTGGTAAGATTTTGTATTTTCTGTCATTTTTAAATAATTTCTCTTTACCTTAAAGTGCAACTATAGTGAAGGCATAACTTCAGCCCAGACAAATTTTGAACAATTCCACCAAAGTGGACCTAGCTAAGAGGCATCTTTGTCGATATATTTAGCAACTTTTCATACGACTCTAGCAACACTGTTTCAAAAACTCAAGGTTTCCTGCCCTTTTTGTGCGTCTCTAGATGAACAGCGAGCGGTACAGCAGGTTCACGCTGCAGCCGTCGGAGAACGGCGAGACGCACGCTGAGGTCAACCTGTCCGACTACGCAGCAGACGTCGACACGGCGGCGGAGGCGCCTGGGTCGCCGAGCTTCAGGCCGGCGCCGCTGCATCACAGCAGGCGGACCGTGACGTTCATAATCCTGGGAACCCTGATGGTGTTTCTTGGCGGTTCGTTACGGTTTTTCATATTTTGAACTTGATGTTTAAGGCTGTAAATAACAGTTTTCTACATTGAAATTCCTCATTTGTTGCAAAAGAGGTCAGATGGTATTTATATTTGAAGAACTTGAATTAACATGAGTTAAAACATTTTGTAAGCAATAAAGTATTTTTAAATTGAACTGAAGTAGGGCTGAAACAATTAATCGTAATGAATTTATTATCCAAATAATCATCAGCCAATTTAGTAAACAATTAATCGTTAACTATAGTATAAAAAACAAACAAAAAAAAACTTTTATGCACCGTTTTGCTGTCCAGTTATTCTCTTGTTCAATTAAAAATAGTCAACATCTATACGTTGTTTTGATAATTGGTAAGTGAATTAGAAAGGGATTATTTAAGCATGTAAGTATTGTTTAGCATTTATTTTAGCTACAGATGATAAAGTGTACTCTAAAGGTATGCTATGTTGTTGCAATAAAATGTTTATTTTCTTATTTAGAAAAAAAATATATTTTTCATATTTTTAATATTGTATAAAATAAACTTAAGTGGTTAAATGAAAAATCAGCAGAAAGTGCAATTTTTTTCCGATCACTTGATTAATCACCAACATAGAATAATCGATTACTAAAATAATCGTTAGCTGCAGCCCTAATTTATATTCCTCATGTTGTCAGTACATCGTTTTTAATGCATGCAATATGTTATTGAGGTCCATATTCCCATATTGGTTGGTATTTCACACTTTGAGGTGTAAGGATATCATCGTATGTGTCTCCTTCAGGCTACCTGGTTGGTTTCATCAGCCATCATAAACCTAAGGTTGCGTCTGACTGCGGACCGAGTTCGACGGATAAAATCGGCGGGATGGAACCAGGAAAGCCTTCGCCGACTCTGTCCTGGAAGGACGTCTCTCAACTCCTAACGAGCAAACTCAGCAGCGAAGCTTTCAAAAAGGCTCTCAAGTAGGTCGTAGAAGCGCTCGGAGTCAGATTTAATTATTCTCACACTAAAGCTGAGAACAAAGCTCACCAGGTAAACACTGGAAGTCAGACTAGTTAGGTAAACAGGTGTTGGTGGTTTATTAAAGTCAAAGGGAGCAGATTTAATGTTTACTTTTTAAATCTGAATTTTTTTACAGTTCTAGGGCTGAAACAATTAATTGTCATCTAATGTAGAAATCGATTAATCGTTAACTGGTGTATGGACTCAAAAAAAATTGTTGCAAAAACAACTTATTCAGTAATTAAGCCCAAACTGTACAAATTATTTGTACATTTTGCATGCAAGACAATTTGTCTGTAAATATGTTTTACCCCAAACTCCTAAAGTAGCATAGCTTAGCTAATAGGCTACATTACTAAATGGTTATCTTATTTAAAAAAGGAATTGAATTCATTTAATCTTTTAATGTCCTTCTAATATTATATAAAAAGATCTTAAGTGGTTAAATGAAAAATTGGTATAATTTCCGTGCCAATTTTTTTTACCCGATTAATCGATAATTAAAATAATTGTTACCAGTTTAGTTACATTGGCCTGCAGAAGTACAGTTTTACTTTCCCCTAAAAGAAGTGTCATATTTACAGCTGTGTATAAATTTGGAGACTTTTTTAAAAGACAAAACATAAATAGAAAACTATATCTAGATTTCAACTTTGTATTTGTGAAAGTTTTATGCAGCACGAAGGGCGAACGGCTGGAGAATCCACAGAGTAAATATTTTTTTCCAAGCGGGGAAAAATGAATAAATCAAATGCCTCCCTTTTGCTCTGCAGGGATTTTGATAAGAAGAGCCGCTTGGCAGGAAGTGAGGAAGACATGAGTCTGGCGAACAGGATCTTCGATACGTTCAAGACGTTGGGGATGTCGCCGTGGACAGACATCCATTACGTTCAGCTGCAGACGCCCGACAGGTCGGTGACATTACGAATTCTCTGGTTTACAAAAAATACGTACCGATCCGACAGGATGTCGCTTTTATAGAGCGATTTATAGTAACGTGAACAATAAATCAATAAATATAGAATATTCAATACATAGAATATTCAGTGAACTCCGATCCAGAACCACTTTATCTGCTCAACCTCCCACAGCCAGCTAAGAAATGTTGGTGAAATCAACCAACTTGCTCACTCTTTGGTTGCCTAGTAACGATCTGCTGGGTAAGAAGCAGTTTCAAGTCCCCCTCTCCTCCCAACTGCGGTTGCCAAGCAACGACTTGCTGAGTGACTGACGCAGCAGCGGTTTCAGGTTCCCCCTCTGTGCCTCATCACTGCTTAAAAATTAAAAAAAACTACAGCATGCAGTGAAAACTGTTGATAAAAATGGAGGTCACGCCACTAGCTTGGTAGTATTTCAGACATTTAAAACAAAAAAACGAATGAATAATTATCGATATTGACTGATATGAAACACTTATATCGTGGTCTTAATAAGTTGCTGCAATGTAGTTGTGTGTAAATTTTATTTTAATTTCATTTTATAAGTGAACAACCCACTGACAGCTTCACCTTCTGCTTTTACAGCCAGAACCCCAACACTGTTTACTTTGGTTCAGACGTCATCAAGCCTGTGGGATATTTGGCCTACAGCAAACCGGGCAGAGTTGAGGTGAGTTATTAGGACGTGACCTTTAACCTCCCAACTTCTCAGGACCATTCTGAAGGATCTCGGTCTTCTGACGCCTTAGACCGTATTACAGGTTTAAACTTGTTAAATCGGTTTAGACTTGGCATTAATCTCAACCAGACCGTTAGCTTATTGACACTTAAACTGTTACAGAACAGCTTTGGGTATTATTAGACTGTTTAGGCTTCTTTTCCAGTAAACCACCTGCATTAAATCCTTACAGTACATCTGTTTATTTCAGTGATTCACTTCTGCATTGAATCACCAAAGAACTTCTCTTTTGGGTTTGTTTATATTTGAAATTTGGGAAATATTATAATCTACTTTATCTTACAATTAATTAGTAATAACATAGGATAAAATGTAATGCTTTGATATTTTTTCTGCCATACAATAGTTTTTTAAATTTTGATGCACAGATGCATACAAGTAGAGTTTATAATGTGATAAAAAATGTATAAATTTAAACATGTACCAAAGTCATTGTGTAAGTAAAAAAAAAACTTTGTAAAAAAAAAAAAAAGCAGACATGCAAAACAATCTTAAAAAGATGAATGTTACATAAATATAGAAAAAAAATTATTATAATAGTAAATGTAAATATCTGTTTCCGTCTTATATAATACAATATTGGCATCTTTATAAATAAAAAAATTGAAAAGTTATGATTTTTTCATTAGTCAAAACCTAATTAGCCTTTTATGTGTACAATGAAATTATAAAAAATCCCTTTTAGTTTGAATAACCAGAAATATAAAAATAAATACATTTTAACTAATTAAATAAACTAGTAAACAAATAACAGTTTCAGTAAAGTAAAAGTAGCCAAAATTGTTTGCCCAATTTTAAACCCCTGTTACAAACTTAAAAGATCCTGTAAATTATATTAAAAAAAAAACAATTAAATGCAAACTTTTTCTCATCACAAAGAATTTTTTGATTCAGAATTTACTTAAATAAAAATAATATTTTATCCATTTCAGGTTACACCCAATGAAAACGAAGAAAATAAATGGCTTCGTTTTCATAAAATAAAAGTTATTGAATTTCGTTATTAGAAAAAACTAAAGATAGGTTTGCTTGTTGATAAGCAACCACAACGTTCTGGTCTCCAATGTTTAAATCTTTAGCCTGCAGTTTCTGATTCTTAGCCAGCTCAGAGTTCTCTTTTGGAACCATAAGACGTAGCCGTTCTGCTGCGATCGAAGCTTCATTTTCTCCTGACGCCTGCAGGGCCGGCTGGTGTACGGGAACTACGGCCGTCAGAAGGATCTGGACTTCGTTCAGGGGAAAGTTGACCTGAAAGGCGCTGTCCTGCTGCTGCGAGCCGGGAAAATCACTTTTGCACAACAGGTATGTGTAGATCAGCCTTTCTCAAACTGTGGTGGTCCGCGGGCGCCCCTAGTGGTCCACAAGGTACTACACATAAACAACCGTTTATTTGTTACGTTAGCTCAAAGTGTGACGCTACAGCTAGCTTACCAGAGGTTGTGTTTAAAAATAAGATGAGTGGCTTAAGTCAATTTATACCGCAGCAGATACGGAAAACCACAAATTCAACCATATAAAAGTGTACTGTCAATCTCTTTATATTAAAGAAATTTAAAAAAAATAAATAAATTTTTCATGCAGAACTGATCTGATCGTTTCCATTGCAACGATCAGAAGCAGGACCGTGCACCAGAACTCCAGTGAGGTCATTCATGAAGGTCTATGAGACTTTAAATGCGTGTAACTCAGTTCATCATCAGTCAGGATCTAAACAGCTCTGTGAAACGCAGCTTTGTGTCGGACAAGGATGTTTAGTATTTCAGAAATGCCTTACCCCCTTATTTTTCCAGTCGGTTTTGGACTTGGTTACCTGATCACCACAGGAATGCAGAAACTGTTTGACTATTACCTTCCT